>JAJPUD010024890.1:0-18209 GCA_023553655.1 Myrmecobius fasciatus
CTCTCTCTCTCTCTCTCTCTCTCTCTCTCTCTCTCTCTCTCTCTCTCCCTCTTCCCTCTCTCTTTTTCCCTCTCCTTTCCTCTCTCTTTTCCTTTCTCCCTCTCTGTCTCTCTCCTTCTCTTTCCTCTCTCTGTTTCTGTCTGTTTCTCTCTGTCTCTTTTTCTCTTTTACACACACACACACACACACACACACACACACACAGCCTCTTGCTTCACTGTGTTTGGAAAACTCTGTCTTGGAGTATAGACTTGGGAGAATGAAATATTGTGGGGAAAAGGAGAAGGGATTTACATTTTATATTTACTCCTTGAGAGTAAAAAAAGCAGAGTTAATAGATATTCTGAAGATGTCCTGGTCCAAGTGCAATTAAGATTAGCCCAGTGTCCAGTAGGAGAACATTAGGAAAGAAAAAAACATTTTTGTGAGGCTAGCTCTAGAACAGCCCAAACTAACAAAGGCAAGTACTTTCTTAACAAAACTGTTTTCTCCCAGTGGTCAATCTTGCATTGAATGGATAAGGAATGATCCAAATGCAAAGATTTTTCAAAGGTCCTTTCTATCCACTTTTGGTAGGACTAATGATAACATTGTTAAATGTTTTAAAAAATTTAAGTGACTTGTTTAAGTCATGTAAACCAGCAACTAACATTTATTAATCTCCTACCATGTGTCAGGCACCGTACTAAATACTGGCGATATAAAGAAAATCAAAAGAAGGAGACACTATGGAAACAACTGTGTACAGACAAAATATGTAGGCAGCATAAATTAGATTAAATCATCACAGCAAGTCAGTGAGAAAGCAGAGATTAGAATCTAATGTTGAATGTGAAAGAATGTTTGTGGCAGAGGTTTTTGTAGTGGCTAGAAACTGAATGGATGCCCATCAATGGAGAATGGCTGAATAAATTATGATATATGAATGTTATGGAATATTATTGCTCTGTAAGAAACGACCAGCAGGACGATTTCAGAGAGGCCTGGAGAGACTAGCATGAACTGATGCTCAGTGAAACGAGCAGAACCAGGAGATCATTATACATGGCAATAACAATACTATATGATGATCAATTCTGATGGACATGGCTCTCTTCAACAATGAGATGTTTCAAACCAGTTCCAATTGTTCAGTGAAGAAAGCCATATACACCCAGAGAGAGGGATATGAAATGTGGGCCACAACATAACATTTCCATTATCTCTATTGATGTTTGCTTGCATTGGGTTTCCTTTCTCAGATATTTTTTGTTCATGTAGATACAATTGTTCTTGCACAGCAAGATAAGTATGGAAATATGTATACATATATTCAACTTGTCAAGTATTTTAACATAATTAACATGTAGTGGACTTCTGCCATCTAGGGGAGGGGTGGGGACTGGGGGGGGAATTTGTAACGGAAAGCTTTGTAAGAGTCAGTGTTGAAGAATTACCCATACATATGTTTTACAAATAAAAAGCTTTAATAAAAAAAAGAATGTGAATGGTGATCATATAAACCTAAAAAAAAATCTAATGTTGAGCCTAAGTTTTTGGAATGTTAAGTGGCAGATGAGAGACTGTGAAAGATTGCACAGATAGAATAGATAGACCTTGGTTCTTTAAGGGATTCTAAGTGGTTACAAAGAGAAAAGAACTCAGGAACTTCCTTTTCAATATTCTCTTTAGTGAAAGTGGTTTTTATGTGTGCGTTATTGTTGTTTTTTACTCTCTCTTTTGTTCCATCATATCCTACCTTGCGTTAGACATATATGTGTATCATGTAGCTTTTAGATAAGATGATAAATGCCTTGGGTCAGTCAATTAACATTTATTAAGCTCCTACTATATGCCAGATATAAAAAGCAAAACATAGTTCTTGCTCTTCAAAGAGTCCAGTGTGGGGTGGTGCAGTGGAGAGAGCATTGCCTGGAATCAGGAAGGCTCATCTTCCTGAGTTCAAATCTGACTTCATTCCCTAGCTGTGTGACCTTGGACAAGTTCCTTAATCCTGTTTGCCTCAGTTTTCTTATCTGTAAAATGAGCTAGAGAAGGAAATGGCAAACTGCTCCAGTATCTTTGCCAAGAAAGCAAATAGAGTCATGAAGAGTCAGACATGACCGAACAACAAAATGTACAAAAAAGATTTGGACAGAATAAATTAGGAATGACCCCCAGAAGAAAGGCAATAAGATTAAAGAAAAATGGGAAAGGCTTCTTATAGAATGTGATACATTTCTGAGGGCAGAGATTGTGTCAGTTTCCTTTCTTTCTTTCTTTCTTTTTTTTTTTTTTTGCTTTTTCCTGAGGCAATTGAAGTTAAGTGACTTGCCCAGGTCACACAGCTAGGGAATGTTAAGTGTCTGAGATCAAATTTGAACTCAGGTCCTCCTGACTTCAGGGCTGGTGCTCTATCCACTGCGCTATCTAGCTGCCCCTCTTTCTTTCTTTTTTAAAGAAAGTGCTTTGTAAGTGATTGTTGATTTGAATCAGATAATTGGAGATAGGAGGTGTTATGGAGGTATAAAAAGCAAGGTTTGGCAGTTGATTGCATAGTCAAGGTCAGAGGATATAATATGAACCTGGGAGATAAGGAGAATGGTGATGCCTTTGACAGACACATAAGGGTTGAAAAGGATGGTTTTTAAGAGAAAGTCCTATCTCTGGGCTTAGTTTTCCCCATCTGTAAGATGAAGCAATTAAATGAAAAGTTCTCAAAACTCCCTTCCAGTTCTAGTATTGTGGTTCCCTTTGCTTTTTCCATCTCCCTTTCTTCTTCCTCTCTTTCCCTTACTCTCTGTCTTAACCTTCTCCTTAATTCTCCCTCCATATTCTGTCCCAACTCTTGTAGCCTTAGCAAAGATACCAATTCTATCCTAGGACCTAGCTGTCTCCCTTGAGACAGGGCTCTGGTCTGAGAGAGTACATCCAGAGGGTCACGTCCCTGAGAAAGATTTGGCAGGGGAAAAGTACACACTTCATTTAAAAACGACAATTACAATTAAAATTAAATCTGTCCTCTGGAGTTCTTATCTGAGTGAGCCAAAATAAAGAAGAGAAGGGTTGATAAGGGAAAAGTGGGATACATATCTCAACTCAGTCTATAAGTTAAGAAACTAGCCCTATTATTAGTTAGAATATAGCTTAACAATTATTGGTCCTCAGTTGCCCTATCTGCAAAATGGGGAGCCTCTGCAGTGATCATACAAAATGTCAGAACTGGGGCCAGGCATAGTAGACAGCTTTGCTGGATGAAGAAATCAACCTAAATAGCATTAAGATCTGATTGGACTGAGTTCCATGAATTATTCTTCTTAACAGAACTTTGGGAAGGAAATGATCCATTTGTTACAACAGGAGGAAGGCAAGGGCAGAGATCACAGGATCCCAGAACCTTTTGTCCCAAAATGTTATCAACAGAAGACCTTCCCTATTTCTGTTGAGGACACCACTATTCATATAATCATCCAGATTTATTACTTCCTCCACTTTTGACTCTCATTCAATTCCCATATTTGATCAGTTGCCAGATATTGTCAAATCTACCTCTATAACACCTCTTGCATCCATCCCCTTCTCTCCACTCACCAAAATTCAGACCACCATCACTTCTCACCCAGACTGTTGGATTAGCATCCTAACTGATCTGCTATATCCAATCTCTCTCCTTTCTACACAAGTTGCCAGATTGGTAAACTTTTTTTTTTTTCTTTTTGCTGAGGCAATTGAGGTTAAGTGACTTGCCCAGGGTCACACAGCTAGGAAGTGCTAAGTGTCTGAGATCAAATTTGAACTCAGGTCTTCCTGACTTCAGGACTGGTGCGCTATCCACTGCACCACTTAGCTGCCCCAGATTGGTAAACTTGAAGTGCAGTCTGACCTGTACTCCTCACTCAGGAAATAGCCTTGGCTTTCAATTATTCCCTCTAAGATTAAATTACAACCTCCATCTGTCATTAAAAAAACCTCCATGATGTGATATCAGCATGCTTTTCCATTTTTATTATACATTGTTTATACATGTAATGTCATTCTAGCCAAGCTTATGTCTTACTGCTCCATACATAAAACATACAAACACCTGTCGCCATTCCTTGGTACCAGCTGACCCCTCTGCTTGGAATGTTCTCCCTCCTTTGCCTCTTGAACTTCTACATGCCTTCAAGGCTCAGCTCAAGCATCACTTTCCATAGGAAGCCTTTCCTGCTTGCCCTTGAACTTTTATATTTTAAAAAAATATTTTGTAATTACTTATTTATGTGAATGTGACCTCTTAGATCTCTTAGAGGATAACAGTATTTTATATTTTTTTTCCTCTATCTCAGCACCTAGAACAATGCCTGGCACAGAATAAATGTTTGATAAACAATCATTCAGCTTTACTTGAGCAGCATGCTATTTGTAGAAATGTATATAGAAGATTTGCACATGTTTAACATATATTGAATTACTTGCCATCTAGGGGAGGGGGTAGGAGGAAGGGAGGGAAAAAATTTGGAATACAAGGTTTTACAAGGGTGAATGTTGAAAATTATCCATGCATATATTTTGAAAATAAAAATCTTTAATAAAAAATAAATAACTAAATAAAAATTTGAAAAAAAAATAGACTTCAGAGCTCAGCTCATGTTTCCTTCTTCACAAGTTCTTTCTTGATCCTTTCCAGCTGCTAGTTCCTTCTCTCTTCCCTCTCCCCAAAATGATCTTGGATTTATGAATCTATTTTCTACACACTTTGTAAATGGGATGCAACATGGGGTAGTGGTGGTTTGAAAGCTGGCTGTGAAACTCAGAAGAACTGTGTTCAAGTTCTGCCTCTGACCCAAACTGGCTAAGTGATTCTAGGTAAGCCATAGCCTCTTGATCTCCAGGAAACTCTCAAAGACTATAACTATATTGATAAAGGGAATTTCTTCATTCCCTACTCCAGGGAAGTCCAATCTCTATGCCATATGTAAATATCTGTGTTCAATAGTGGGGGAATAGCAGAAAAACTGGATTATGTCGATGTAATTAGAATTCAGTATTATTGCACTATTAAAATAATAAATATGAAAAATATAAAGAATATGGGAAACCAGATGAAATAACATAATGTGAAGAAGGTATGTATAAAAACACTTTTTGTAAATTGTAGGATGTGAATATAATGAAATATTGCTGTGCTATAAGAATGATGAATATGAAAACTACAAAGAAGCATGGAAAGATCTATGAATGATGCAGAGTAAAGTGAGCCTTAGGGGGCACCTGGGTGGCACAATGGTTAAGAATGGTTTGTCTGAAATCTAGAATAACTGAGTTTAAATCTAGCTTCAGACAAATCCAGTTATGTGATCCTGGGCAAGTCACTTAACCCTATTTGCCTCAGTTTCTTTATCTTTAAAATGAGCTAGAGAAGGAAATTCAAACCATTCCAATTATCTTTGCCAAGAAAACCCTAATTGGAGTCACAAAGATTCAGTCACATAAACATAGTAAGCAGAGCCAAGGAAATCATATACAAAATGACTGCAACAAAGTAAAAGGGAATAACCATGACCAAAAAAAGAAAAAAATCAAAAGTGAATGTTACAAAATGACAAAGAATAAACATGGGTCCAAAGAAGATAGGAGAAGATACCTCCCCTGTGCACAAGATGGAGATCAAAAATCTGAAATATTGCATATATTTTCAGATTTTTTTAAATGTATTAACCAAATATACTGATTCATACTCTTTTGTTTCTCTTTTGTTTTTGTGATTGTTTTTTCAAAAACTATTTGTTATATAGTATGGTTATCTGAAAGAGAGTAAATTATAGTTATATAAAAAGAAATGGCATCAATATAATTTTTTAAACTTATTTTAAAATATTTTATCTGCAGATAAGAATTGGTTTTACTATTGCTTCCTAAAATATTTTTATGTTGATTTTTTGTTGTTTTTCATCATAGGCCATCATTTTTAAAAATTAAATTAAATTAAACTTTTTATTGAAGCTTTTGATTTTCAAAACATGTACATAGATTTTTAAACATTCACTCTTACACAACCTTGTGTTCCAACTTTTTTCCTCCCTCTTTTCCCCCTACCTCCTCCCCTAGATGGTGAGTAATCCAATATATGTTAAACATGTGCAGTTCATTTATACATATTTCCACAATTATGCTGCACAAGAAAAATCAGATCAAAAAGGGAAAAAATGAGAAAGAAAACAAAATGCAAGCAAACTACAACAAAAAACTGAAAATACTATGTTGTAATCCACACTCAGTCTCCAGTCCTGTTTCTAAGTGCAGATGGCTCTCTTTATCACAAGACCATTGGAGCTGTTGAAAAGATCCAGGTTTGTCAGAATTGATTATTGCACAATCTTGTTGTTGCCATATGTAATGATCTCTTGGTTCTGCTTATTTTACTTAGCATCAGTTCATGCAACTCTCTCCAGGCCTCTCTGAAATAATCCTGCTGATCATTTCCCACAGAACAATAATATTCCATAACATTCATATACCATAATTTATTCAGCCATTCTCCAGCTGATGGGCATCCATTCAGTTTCTAGTTCCTTCACGTCATCGTTTTTATGGTGGGGCTGAAGACAAATCTGGGTTGAATTGGCAAAAATCCTGCTATATAATGGAATCAGGGCCTCTTTACAAAGACAGGGCTTTCCATCAATTGGAGAGTGGCTGAATAAATTATGGTATATGAATGTTATGCGATATTATTGTTCTGTAAGAAACGACCAGCAGGACGATTTCAGAGAGGCCTGGAGAGACTTGCATGAACTGATGCTGAGAGAAATGAGCAGAACCAGGAGATCATTATACACAGCAACAACAATATTACATAATGATCAATTCTGATGGACATGGCTCTCTGCAACAAAGAAATGTCTCCAACCAGTTCCAATTGTTCAGTGAAGAAAGCCATATACACCCAGAGAGAGGGATATGAAATGTGGACCACAACATAACATTTCCATGCTCTCTATTATGTTTGCTTGCATTGTGTTTCCTTTCTCTTGATTTTTTTCTTGTAGATTGGATTTTTCTTGCACAACTTGTCAAGTATTTTAATATTATTAACATGTAGTGGACTTCCTGCCATCTAGGGGAGAAAAAGGGACTGAGGGTAAAATTTGTAACGGAAAGCTTTGTAAAGATCAATGCTGAGGAACTACCCATACATACGTTATGCAAATAAAAAGCTGTAATTAAAACAAACAAACAAACAAACAAACAAACAAACAACAACAACAACAAATAAAGACAGGGCTTTGGGGAGACCAGGAAAAGAAAATCCCTCCTCCTTTCTTACTGCCCATTCTTGCCTTCTCCTGGAACCCCATGATGACTAGTCAGGGCCAACCATACAGAAGAAATTTCAAATGCATGGATGAATAGATAAATAGATCAAGCCTTCCTCATTTTCTGACTTTGAGAGCCCCCTGAACTTGTCAATCACCATTATGGAAAGCTTACCTCCTTCCTATCCTTCCTACCTTAGTTTCCTCCAAAGATCTAATAAGAAGGGCATGATGGGGGACACGGCAGAAACAGAAGGAACCATTTGGGCTTTTTCTTTGTCTATTTTTACTGCACTAGTTCTGGTGTCAGGGGCCCTATGTGCACACACAAAGGAAAAGATCTTAGAATTCCCTAGTACCAGAAAGTATCAATGGAGTTAGAACCTCCATTGGCCACCAGGGGGAAGTGCTACTCCAGGAATGAGAAGAGAGCGGCTCTTGGCAACCAAGGAGTTAAAAGAGAGTTTTAGGTGGAGATGAGGCAGAAATGAATATTGTAGCCAGCCTACCCACAGTTCAAAGAATTACCTTATAAAAATGGAAATTTCTTGAGATTTCCAGTATTCGAGATCCACATAAGCTTAGGATCAGTCTCCTGGACACTGCCTCTCTTTCACATAACTGTTGGTTTTTCATATTTAAATCTTTCCATAGTTTCTGGTTTGTTTGTTTTAAGTGAAACACTTGTCAGGAATAAGCACAGTATGGGTAAAGTATACGGAGAAAAAAATCATTCCTTTTTCTCAGAAATAATCTGGCTAAATTAGACTAAATTTGAATTTCTCCTCATATGGTTTGTCATCTTTCTTTGATACCAGTCAGTCAATAAACATTTATAAAGCATCCACTATGTGCTAGGCACTATACTAAGCACTGGAAATACAAAGAGGCAAAAGACAGTCCCTGTCTTCAAAAAGCTCATAATCTAATGGGGAAGAAGGGAGAGACAACAAACAAACAAATATATACAAACAAACTGCCTATAGGAAAATAGGAAATAATTAACAGAGGGAAAGGATTAGAAATAAGAGGAGTTGGGAAAGGCTGGCTATAAAAATGGGATTTTAGTTGGAAACTAAAAAAAGCCAAGAGAGGTAGGAGTTAGAGATCAGGAGAAAGAGCATTCCAGGCAAGGGGGACAGAAAGAGAAAATGCTTAGAATCAAGAAAGAAAAACGTCTTGTTAATGGAACAGCAAAGAAGCTAGTGTCATTGTATCAGAGTGCAGGACCAGGAGTAGGTGTAAAACAGGAAAAGGTAGAAGAAGGCTAGGTTATAATAAAATGCCAAGGTGAGCATTTTGCATATGATCCTGGAGGCTTATAGGGAGCCACTGGAGTTCATTGAGTCCAGGAATGATGTGTTTGGACCTTTGTTTTAGGAAACATTAGCGGATGGATTGGAGTGAGAGAGACTTGTGTCGGACAAATACACTATTGTCTATTGCAATAGTCTGGGCTTTAGGTGATGATCCTATCAGAAGAGAAGAGGCATATTTGAAGTACACTGCAAAGGTGAAATCACTGGCCTTGGTACCATGGTGGGATGGGAGGGAAGATAGCAAGCAGTCGAAGATGACTTGGAGATTTTGAGCCTGTGGGATTGAGATTCCTGCAGGAATAGGAGTGAGGGATGGTTTTGGGGAGAAGGAAGATAATGTGTCCATCCAATTGGAGACATCTGAAAGGAAATGTAAGACTGGAGGTCAGGAGAGAGATTAGGTCAGGATAGGTAAATCTGAGAATCATCAGTGTAAAAATAGTTAATAAACCCATGAAAGCTGATGAGATCACAATGTGAAGGTGAAAGTAAAGAGGGAGAAAAGGACCCAGGATAGGACATCTTGTAGGACATCCATCGAACCCCAATGGACACCCAGTTAGAGGATGTGATCTGGGTGAGAATCCAGCAAAGGAGACTTAGAAGGAGCAATTTGATTACATAGAAACAGATTGGTTTCCAAGCAACCTAGAGGGAAGAGATAGTTAAGGAGAAGAGGATGATGAACAGTGGCAAAGGATTCATAGAGATGGAGGAGAAAGAGGAGTGAGAAAAGCCATTGAATCTATCAATTAAGAGGTCACCAAATGGAGATAAGAAGCTAGATTGTAAAGAGTTAGTTAAGCAGAGAGTGAGAGGAAGAATATGAAGGTTCCTAATAGTGGATGTTCTTTTCAAGGAGTTTAGCCACAAAGGCAGAATCGATATTGGATGAGAGTTGCCCAGGATGCAAAGATTAAATGAGGTATTTTCAAGGTGTGTGTGTGGAGGAACATGAGCACATTTGTCGGCAGGAGGGAAGAAGCCAGTAGACAAGGAGAGGTTGAAAAGAAATAATATGGAGGGGCAGCTAGCTGGCGAAGTGGATAGAGCAACAGCCCTGAAGTCAGGAGGACCTGAGTTCAAATTTGACCTCAGACACTTAACATGACCTAACTGTGTGACTCTGAGCAAGTCACTTAACCCCAATTGCCTCAGCAATCAATCAATCAATCAATAAGGCGGAGATGAAAGACAGTCATTTACCAGAATGGAAGTCAGTGAAAGGGGTCGTGGGTGGCCCAGACTTTCAGCATACCTAGTATAGAGCTTTCTGGGTTCCTATCTCTCCCATTTTATAAAAAAGTTTGTGGGATCTAAGGATCTCACAGAGCTACAAGAATTATGGAGCTCCTGGCTTCAGTCAATCAATTAATAAAGTTCCCTGGACTTCAGAGGGGGTAAAAATAATCTACTAGTCATGGAGATCAATTTGGGGAACTGAATCAGGAGGACTGGGGCAAGACTGAAGTTAAGCTGTGCCTTCCAATAAGTTCCTATTCCCCTTTTTGTTCAGTTTTTCCAATTCTTTGTGACTTTGTAGACCATATAGCACGCTGATGTCATCTCTTAACATTTTAATACTGTGCATTGGGTTTTTTGGGGCAAAGATGTTGCCATTTCTTTCTCCAGTGGATCATCTTTTATTAGTACTTCCCACAATGACCTCTCCATCTTGGACAGTAGTAACTTTGCACAGCATAACTCATAGCTTTATTGAACTGTGAAAGCCTTTCCACCATGACAAGGCAGTGATCCAGAAGGGGGATTCCTTCTGCTGAGCTTTTCCCACAGAAAACCCCCAATCCATGAACTCTTCATTTGACCTCATGCCCTCCCTTCCTTAGCTCCCAAACCCTTAACTGAATCCCTAATGACTGAGTACTGAGCTGTGAACTGAATCTGTGAACCCTTCCCTAAGCTTTATCCCCTCAATAACCTCCCATTTTCCTAAATGGGCTTTGCTCTCAATGAATATCCATCTGATCAATGAGCCCCACATTTTCTAGAAGCCCTATTCCTTCTGAGGACCCAAAACCCACTTCCCAATCTTTGAACTACCCTCCTCCTCAGTGGCTCACCCATTATCTGATTGAGCCCTTATCCTTAGAGAGAGTCCCTTTCCCTCAGAGACCCCTGCCCAGCCCCCTCCCTCAGTCATTTCTCACAGAGTCCCTCACTCCAAAAAGGAGGGAAACATTAACAAATTCCAAGTAGGGCTTGGACAAAATCCCTGTTTCCAGATTAAGTTTCTCTCAAACTTATTCCATAGTTTTGGTCACCCCAGGAGCACCCATACACAACTTTTTAAAGAGATTGGAATAGGCAAGGAAGGCAGTTCTGAGATAGGCCACATGAGGGCACTAGGCACCTTGACATTAATAGCCTAAGCTGGTAGTGATGGGGATGCTGTCTGAGGGGAGGAGCAGGGCAGGAACAGAGCACTGCCATCCCCCAAATTCAACACTTCAGCCCAAACCCCAATCTCCTCCCAAAGATTTTCACAGGGCATAAATAGTGGTCATAAGCTTTACAATTTGCAAAGCACTTTAAATACCTTTTCTTATTCGTAGGGGTTATCAGACCTGACTCAGAAGACTGAGCAAAAGGGGTGCAATTCCAAGGGGCCCGAGAGAGGGGGCTGCAGGATTCTGTACAGATGAATTCAAGGCTGTGAACCCGAGTCCCCAGCTCCTCTTGAATTCTCCCTCTTCCCTGTTTCTCTTTAAAGCCTTTACAACTTTCTGGGATGAGTGTGGAAAAGGAGAATGGAATGGGAAATTGATGTGGCCCCTAAAATACCCAAACCTGGCCTTAAAGGGCTGAGCCAGGAAGAGGGGAGAGGAAGGCCTAGTCTGCAGAGAGAACAAAGTGGAAGGGGCAAAAGTATATCCTTGGGAAGTTAAGAGAGGGGGAGTGGCCAGGGTTTGGGGGAAGGGAAGAGTTAGGAGGGATGTGGGGGGTAAAGTATGTGTGTGAGGAGTGGGGTGGAAGAAAGAATGGACTGTACTTGACTAATTGTGTTTTGCATGGCCACCCATGTATAACTTTTATCAAATTGCTTGCTTTCTCAATGAGGAGACAGGAATTTGGAACTCAAACTTCAATAAAATAAAATAAAATAAAAAACCCCAAAACCTGAAGGTTTAAATTGTTTTCACACATAATTGAGAAAATAAAATAAATTTCAAAAAATAAAAGCAGTAATAATAATAATAAGAAGAAGGCATTGTCCTTCTGGGGATCAGAAGGAAGCATCTCTGGAGCTGTGTTTCCAGCTGTGGGGAAGACTTCATTGGCTGATCCATCCATTCTTTCTCAGCTGGTCTCCCTTGTGACGACCAAAGGGTTGATTTTGCAGGCCTGCCGTGGGGATGCACTTTGGTCTATGACCTAGGTTAAGAACTGAGGGTCTGAGCAGCCAAGTCAGCGCCCTGTCTGTGGTGATGGTTAGAACTCTGTCCTTAGCAGAGTTAGTAGTTAGTCTATGATTGTGCTTAGGGGTTGGTCTGGGGTCAAGGTTAGGGCTTTCTTAATTTTAGACCCTAATTGCTCTGAGCCTAGACTATTTTCCTTTGGACTTCCCCAGAAAACACATTCACTGCCTGTAATGACTCTGAGGTCCTACTTTTATTTCTGGTACCCCTTCCCATAAGTCCTTCTTATCTATCCCAAATCCTGATTGAAGCTCAGTGTTTTCATCCTCAATGGGAAAAGACTTTTTCTACTTATTCATGCCCAAAGAGGTTCTTTCTCATCCTTGTGATGGCCAGTGGAGGCACTGGCCAGACATAGAGGATAGAGAATGAGTGGAAAAAAGAGAATTCCTGCTGTTCTCAGGCCAAGGGGACCTACAATCCATTGCCCCACCGCTCCACCTGCATTACTGTATTAATTCAACTTCTGACTGCTTGTGGACATGTTGGGTGCCTCCAGAAAGGACCCACATTAGACTTAGTCTTATCAGTTATTCACCGAAAGGTTTGTTTCCCAGAGAGAAGCTCCTAAGAGCAGGTTATGACAGGAGAGGAGGTAAGAAAAGTCCTGAGTAGGGGGTGCTTTGGAGAATGGCAGGACCTGGGAATTGGGGTGGGGGGATCCTAGGGGATACCCAGAGAAGAGAAAGGAGAGCCAGAGGAAGGAGAGCAGGAATCCCTGAGGATAAAAGGGGAGCTTGCTTGAGCTCTACCCTTCAAGGACCCGCCCTGGTGTTGGGTGACAGCCCGGCCTCTCTGTCCCAGGCAAATCAAAGCCCCGGCCTCACGGGCAGCATATGGCCAGCGCTAGGCTTTGTTTGCTGAGAATAAAGGGCTGGGAAATTGGTCCTTGCTGTGTCCTCCGCAGGAGCCTCCTGGGAGACAGCCCAGGGAAGCGACGCCTGGTCAGAGTCACCCACCCTGGAACTGGTGCCTGTCCATCTGGGCTGGGGCTTGGAGCTGTGGCTGAGGCACCAGGCCAACTCCTCACTCTCAGAGCTGGGAGATTATAGGATCACAGGATTTACAGTTTGAAGGGGTCCTAACTGTCCAACGGCCTTAATTGATAGACAAGGAAAAAATGAGAGGGAAAGTGATTTGTGCAAAGTCTCCCAAGGAATTAAGGCCAGAAATGGGATTATTACTAGGTCTCTCTTTGAATTCCTGTGTTCTATTACATGGTGCCACTTCTAAGACACAGGGAAACCCCCACACATGACACTTATCCAGACATCCAGAAATAGAACACACATCGCCCAAACATAGACAAACCAGCAGACATACCCCAACTGAACCAGTTACAACCCCCAGCCCGTCCCTTCTAAACAGCCCTTTTACATCTTCTCAGTTTCCCAACCCCTGCCATCCCCGTGCCCCCCAAATCCCAGAATTGCCATTATACATTACAAACCAGCAGCTCTCCATCCCCACCAGATGCGGGGGCTGTTTGGGTATTCCATAAAGGCTGTGGGTGGGACTGGGGGAAGGAAGCACCAGAAGTGGCCACTTTCTCCCAGACCCTGACTCTGACTCATTTTCCATTTCTTTTGGTTCTTTCCCCTGGCATCCAGTGCCCCCCTCAGGGGAATGAATCTTCCATAAAGTGAGTGACAGCTCAGCAGCCCAACCTCAGTTTAGAGAGTTTAAATGCATTGGAATATTAATGCAATGTCTCTTGAGGCCTCAGAGGTTCTGAGAACCCTCTGTCTGTGATCTTGGGTGGGCATCAACAGAACCTTAGGCTAGTGGTCCTGGGCTGAGACTGCAGCTCCCAGATGGCGTCCTCTGGGTTGGTCTCTTGTGGCCCCTTTGGCCTGTGGTCTCCCCAGCCCTCCCAGAATCTGCTTGGGCAATAGTCCTGCCAATACATTACAAAGAACCTTTCCCCCTAAATCCCCGAGGGCACTTCTGTACGGGTGGGTAAGGGCAGTGGTCTCTCCCCAGGAATGAATGAGTAATGAATTTAGGTGCCCAGGAGGAACTGAGCTTATGTGGGAAAAGCAAAGAGAAGCAGATGCTCCCTCTCTCCATCCCCAGCCTTAACCCCAGCCTCAGATCAATCTGGTCTTAGGAGAATGAATGAGCTCTTTAAAGGATAAACTTGATGAACAATCCAAGACCCAGACTGCCCTGCTTACAGCCATTTGTGAAATACAGACACAAAGGCACGGGGAAAGCTCCAGGCGTCATCCTCTCTTGAAAACTTAAAGAACAGGACTGCCCTGGAGAAGAGACCGGGACAAAAGAATGGGCTATGTTTTGGAGAGCTTATTATATCCATAAGCTGATGAATATAGGGAGAAGGTTCCAAAGGCCTTTGGGATGTTATTTGAGAAACACCAGGTAGGGTTTCTGGACAAACCATACCCTACCCACTACCTCTTAAAGGGGAAACTAGACATCTATATGAAGAGATCCTAACTCAATGTAAAGGCCTAGACTGAGAACCAGGATCCCTCCATCCCATTCCCAACTTTGCTACTACATATATGACTTCAGGCAATTCATACATATAAAGTCCTAGAGAAGATTTGAAAGAGCACCTACCTAATCCTTCCTCATCCCTCATTTAACCCTCTAAGGTTAAGTGACTTGCTCAAGGTCATATGGATAGTAAGTTATGGAGCTGAAATTTGAATACAGGTCTTTAAAATCTAAATCTTAAATTCCATGAACTGGAATTAATGAGCATTTATTAAATACCTACTTAGTATGCTCCAGGTACTGTGCTAGGGACTGAAAATATGAATTACTAAGTTTTTAATTCTAGTACATTCTAATAGGGAGGTTCACCATGTTCCCAGAACAATACACACAGATAAAAAAATAAATAGACAATGATTGGAAGTACTGATAACTGGCAGAATCAAAAAAGACCTTTACAGGAGTTGCCCCTTGAATTGTGTCTTTAAGAGAAGAGTTCTGAGAAGTGAAGATGAGGAGCTAAGGTTTTCCAGGCAGAAAGGGCATTTTGTGCACAAAGTACAGAGTGGGTCTTGCAAAAGAAGCAGCAGTCAGGATATTTGGGTGGCAAACTGCATGAGGGGGCACTAATATACTATAAGCCTGGAAAGAAAATCAAACCAGATTATAAATGGCTTTAAATGACCAGGAATTGCTTGTATTTTATCCTAGAGGCAATAGGGAGTCACAAACCTCCTACAGAAGAGGAATTGTATAGTCAGATTTGTGCTTTAAGAGTTCAAATTTTGAAACCAGGTAAAACAAAAACAGAGAAAGAAAATTATAGACTGATCTCCTTAATGAACATTGATGCAAAAATCTTAAATAAAATATTAGCAAAGAGATTACAGAAAATCATTCCCAGAATAATACACCATGACCAAGTAGGATTTATACCAGGAATGCAGGGATGGTTCAATATTAGGAAAACTATTAACATAATTGACTATATTAATAACCAAATTAACAAAAAACATATGATAATCTCAATAGATGCAGAAAAAGCATTTGATAAAATCCAACATCCATTCCTATTAAAAACATTAGAGAGTATAGGAATTAATGGACTTTTCCTTAAAATAATCAGTAGCATCTATTTAAAACCATCAGCTAGCATCATATGTAATGGTGATAAACTGGAACCATTCCCAATAAGATCAGGGGTGAAACAAGGTTGCCCACTATCACCATTACTATTCAATATTGTATTAGAAATGCTAGCCTTGGCAATAAGACAAGAAAAAGAGATTAAAGGAATTAGAGTAGGTCATGAGGAAACCAAATTATCACTCTTTGCAGATGATATGATGGTCTACTTAGAGAACCATAGAGAATCAACTAAAAAACTATTAGAATTAATCCACAACTTTAGCAAAGTTGCAGGATACAAAATAAATCCACATAGATCATCAGCATTTTTATACATCACAAACAAAATGCAACAGCAAGAGATACAAAGAGAAATTCCAAATAACTTCAAAATAACTATCGATAGTATAAAATATTTGGGAATATTATCTGCCAAGGGAAAGTCAGGATCTATATGAGCAAAACCACAAAACACTCTCCACACAAATAAAGTCAGATCTAAACAATTGGAAAAACATTAAGTGCTCTTGGATAGGTCGAACGAATATAATAAAGATGGCAATACTACCTAAACTAATCTATCTATTTAGTGCTATACCAATCAAACTCCCAAGAAATTATTTAACTGACCTAGAAAAAAATAACAACAAAATTCATCTGGAAAAACAAAAGGTCAAGAATTTCAAAGGAATTAATGAAAAAAAATGCAAATGAGGGTGGCCTAGCTGTACCAGATCTAAAACTATATTATAAAGCAGTGGTCACCAAAACCATTTGGAACTGGATAAGAAATAGAGTAGTGGATCAGTGGAATAGGTTAGGTTCACAGGACAAAATACTCAATGACAATAGTAATCTAGTGTTTGATAAACCCAAAGACCCCAGTTTTTGGGATAAAAACTCACTATTTGACAAAAACTGCTGGGATAATTGGAAACTAGTATGGAAGAAATTAGGCATTGACCCACACCTAACACCATATACCAAGATAAGGTCAAAATGGATTCATGATCTAGGCATAAAGAATGATATTATAAACAAATTAGAACAATGTAGGATGGTTTACCTCTCAGACCTGTGGAGGGGGAAGGAATTTGTGACCAAAGAAGAACTAGAGGTCATCATTCATCACAAAATAGATAAGTTTGACTATATCAAGTTTAAAAGTTTTTGTACAAACAAAATGAATGCAGACAAGACTAGAAGGGTAGCAGTAAACTGGGAAAATATTTTTACATCCAAAGGTTCTGATAAAGGCCTCATTTCTAAAATACATAGAGAATTGACTCAAATATATAAGAATTCAAGCCATTCTCCAATTGATAAATGGTCAAAAGATATGAACAGACAATTTTCAGATGAAGAAATTGAAACTATTTCTGGTCACATGAAAAGGTGCTCCAAGTCACTATTGATCAGAGAAATGCAAATTAAGACAACTCTGAGATACCACTACACACCTGTCAGATTGGCTAAAATGACAGGAAATGATAATGATAACTGTTGGAGGGGATGTGGGAAAACTGGGACACTGATACATTGTTGGTGCAACTGTGAACGGATCCAACCATTCTGGAGAGCAATTTGGAACTATGCTCAAAAAGTTATCAAACTGTGCATACCATTTGACCCAGCAGTGTTTCTACTGGGCCTATATCCCAAAGAGATTTTAAAGGAGGGAAAGGGACCCACATGTGCAAAAATGTTTGTGGCAGCCCTTTTTGTACTGGCAAGAAACTGGAAATTGAAAGGATGCCCATCAATTGGAGAATGGTTGAATAAATTATGGTATATGAATGTTATGGAATATTACTGTTCTGTAAGAAACGACCAATAGGAGGTTTTCAGAGAGGCCTGGAGAGACTTGCATGAACTGATGCTGAGTGAAATCAGCAGAACCAGGAGAACATTATACACAGCAACAAGACTATACGATGATCAATTTTGATGGACATGGTTCTCTTCAACAATGATGTGATTCAAACCAGTTGTTCTGCGATGAAGATAGTCATATACATCCAGAGAGAGGCCTGTGGGAACTGAGTGTGAACCACAACACAGCATTTTAACGCTTTCTGTGAATATTTCCATGCATTTTGTTTTCCTTCTTAAGTTGTTTTTTCTTCTTCTCTTTCTAGATCTGATGTTTCTTATGCAGTAAGATAACTGTATAGATATGTATACATGTATTGTATTTGTCATATAATTTATCCTATTTAGCATGTATTAGATTACCTGTCATCTAGGGGTGAGGGGTGGGGGGAAGGAGGGGAAAAGCTTGGGAAAAAAAAAGTTTTTGCAAAGGTCAATGTAGAAAAATCACTCGTATTTTGTAAATAAAAAGTTCTATTTAAAAAAAGGTTAGATAAAGTACTTATATTTACTGCATAGCTGCCAGTTAATATGTCAACACTTCAAAATGTAAAATGAAAATATAATACTCTACTGTATCTATTGTCATCCTTCTCTGACCATTCTAAGTTTGAAAAACTTCTTGATTAGACCAATTCATTAGAAGTGATCAACTGTTCCCACCTTTAAGTGTTAGGAATTCAAACTCTAAGTGGACAATTACAGTAGTTTTG
>JAJPUD010024891.1:0-18209 GCA_023553655.1 Myrmecobius fasciatus
GGATGGTCCGCCACTTACCTGTCACACCCTCGGGTACTGTTTGTGGGGCCTGTAGGGTGCCCAGCCGTAGGCTGGCCATGCCCTGGGCTGCGGCAGGGGAGAGGGCACCTTGTCCTGCTCCTCTGGGGCCAGCGGAGGGCCTTGGTCGGTGCTGGCGGAGCGGAGGGAGAGCCTCGTGTGGGCCTCCGCCCAGGCCTGGCCCCTCCGGGCTTTCTGGCATGTGTAGGTCGGGGAGCAGCCCTGGCACCCGCGGCCCGTGGCGAGGCTGGGGGAGCCCTGGCCAGGGAGGCCGTCTCCCACCCTCCGCGCTGCTCTGTTCTCTCTAGGTCCGGGGCACCTGTCCCCAGAGGTCCCCGAGCCCCTGGAGCCTCACCCCCCGAGCGTCTCTCTCCGCATGCCCCACCAGCCCGTCACCGCCGTCACTCGCGGCCCCGAGAAGGTTTCGGGGGAGATCGTGTCCCCGACCCTGGCCGGCTCGGGAGCCTCCGTGGCCAGCCCCGGTGACGCGGTGAAGACGGCCGGCCATCCAGGTAGGAGAGCGGCTCCGGTCTGAGCGTGGCCCGGGCCGCGGTCAGCCTGGGCGCGTGGCTCCGGGGCACAGGAGGATCCCGGCTGCCCGCCACCTCTCCTTCTCTGCCCCTCCCCCTCCTTTGGGCTCTCAGACCCCCAGCGCACCCGTCCTCCTCCTTCTCCTCCCCAGAGCCACGGCCAAGGGGGCTCGCACAGTGCCCAGGGCTCCGGCCAGGCCCGCATTCCAACCCCACTGAGCAGAGCTCAGGGGCCTGTCACTGGCTCCTGCCTCGGTTTCCTCCTTTGTGAAATGGGGAGAATATCAGATCTGCCTCTGGGCTGTGGTGAGGGCCAAGGGAGAGAACTCCTGCAGACCCTCGGGCGTCACGCGGCCACGGTCGTTCCCATCACGGCCGAGGGGCCTTTGACAAGTTCGGTCTTTTCCTTTTACAGATGGAGATACCGAGGCTGGACCCAGGGCTGGTCACTGGCCTGAGCCTCAGTTTCCCCTTCTGTTCCCCGCTAGGCCGCAAGCCCCCTGAGGGCGGCTCAGTGCCTTCCCTGAGCCTGGGCTCTCCCCATAGCTGAGCCCAGAGATTTCTCTGGCCCTGCCCGGGTCACCTGGGGAGAAAGCTCATCAGCGGCAGGGGCAGAAGGCCTGCAAGGACCCCGGGGCGGGCTCGGAGTACTAGCCCGGCCCCCCCTCTGATGCTGAGCCCCCCCCCCCCCGCGGTCTCCTCCCGGCCCCTGTGCTCCTTGCTGGCCCGCCCCGGCTGGGGCTTGGGGAGGGGAAGGGGGGCCCGGGAGGGGGAGAGCAGCGGGCTGGGCCTGGGAGCCCCAAGGGGCGGCCGCGCTCTCACCAGCGGGTTCGTGCTTTGGTGTCTTGTCTCATTCAGAGAAGAGCTTCAGGGTCACCAGGTCGTCCTCCGTCAGCAGCTTTGGGATGACCAGTGCCCTCGTCAGCAGTGAAAGGTAAGGCCTTTGAGCCCAATGGCCACCGTGGCCCCCAGTCACCTGTGGCTACTCAGAACTGCTTGTGGTCACCCCCGGCCACCACGGCCACGTGGTCACCCCCGGCCACCACGGTCACATGATCTCCCCCGGTCACCACGGTCACATGGTCATTCACAGCTGCCGGGCCCCGTGACCGTCATCCCCCACAGCTCCCGCGGTCTCGGACTTTGCGGTGCGGCCCGGGGCTCAGCGCGTCTCCCATGTGTGACCGCGGCCAGCCTCAGCGCCCTGAAGCACCTCCTGCTCCCGGGGTTGGCCCCCGAGTCTGTTCCTGCCGGTCAGGGAGGACTGAGAGCGGCATTACGGTGGGGCTCAGTGGGGACTGAGTGATCCCCCTGAGGAGGGAGGAGGTGGGAGAACTAGGCTGGAGCCAGGGCTCCCTGGCCCCTTCCTCCCTCCCGGAGCTCGGGCCCCTCCTCGGGTCTCTGCTCCAGTGGGGACATGGGTCATTTCTCGCTGGGCAGCCAGCCCTGGGACAGACGGGTCAGGTTGGTCAGCAGCCTGAGCCAAGGCCCGGAGCGCCCGCCCGCGGGGGCTCACGGGAAGAGAAAAGCATCCCAGCCTCCGGGTCTCCCTGCGTGTCCGTCCCAGGGAGGGGGTCCCCCTTCTCCTGTGTCAGAGCAGCCCTCTCTCCAGTCTCCAGCAGGCGACCCCTCCCAAATCTCCATCGCCGCCCCCGCCGGCCGCCAGCCATCGGCAGGGGGAGCGCCGCCGGGAGCTGGTGAGATCCCAGACGCTGCCGCGGACCTCGGGGGCTCAGGCCCGCAAAGCTCTCTTTGAGAAATGGGAACAAGACGCTGGCAAGTACGGGCTCCTCCTGCGCCCCGCCACGGGCGCTGCTGTCGTACGGGCGCCCAGTTACACGGCCCTGCCGGGGCCGTTCGTGCACGCTGTGACACACTGGTAGGGGCGGGGGGGTGCAGGGGGCGTCTTGTCCCTGCTTCAGCATCCTGGGCCCCCTCCCTGGCTGAGTCCCCTTGGGGGTCCCCCAGCTCTTCTTTGTTAAAAGGCAGCCCCCAGGCCCCTCACCCAAGCCAGACACGTGCTGGCCCCGGGCAGCCCCTGGCAGAAGGGGGCATGGACGCCCTTGGCTGAGCCCAGCCCTGCAGCCCCCGTTGGGTCTGTCTTCCAGGGGCCGCGGGGAGTCGCGGGCCAAGCTCAAGCGCTCCCAGAGCTTCGGGGTGGCCAGCGCGAGCAGCATCAAGCAGATCCTGTTGGAATGGTGCCGCTCCAAGACCGTCGGGTACCAGGTGAGATCCTGCAGGCGAGGGGGCGGGGCTTTTCCTGCCCAGTGTGTGTGTGTGTGTGTGTGAGCGTGTGAGTGTGAGAGAGTGTGTGAGTGTGTGTCTGTGTGGGAACAGGTGGGAAGCACAATCACTGAGGATGGGTAAGTCTCTGAGGGGCAGGTGCCCAAGTAGGAGCTGCCAAGGCGCCACTTCCCAGCAGTAGGTTCCTGGCAGAATCAGGGCAAGGTGCCCTGGACCCCGATGTCTCATTGGGTCCCCACAGGTCCTGGCTGAGGCAGGCGGGAGGGAAGGCCTGGGGCATCATCAATTCAGTGAGGAAACCCCCCTCTGCTGAGGAACCCCATGTGCTTAGCGGGCTGCCCGGGTGGAGGGGGCACCGGGGGCACAGAGCCGGACTCGGGCCTCACGTTCTGAACTCGCCGCCCCGCCGGGCGGCTTCTCGCTGTTACCGGCCCCATTTTACAGATGTGGAAGTGGAGGCTCAGGTCAGGGTGGCAGTGGCTGGGGTGCAGTTTGATCTCAGGGCAGAGGGAGCGGCTGTGCCCCCGGGGTGGGGGCAGGAGGAGCTCCATCCCCTCCTGATTCTGCCAGCGATTCTGAGGGCAGCCCTCCCTCCCGTCCCCTTCCCTCCTTGGCTCCCCGCAGCACGTCGACCTCCAGAACTTCTCCTCCAGCTGGAGTGACGGCATGGCCTTCTGTGCCCTCATCCACTCCTTCTTCCCAGAAGCCTTTGACTACCACACCCTGGACCCCAGTGAGCGGAAGAAGAACTTTGAGCTGGCCTTCACCATGGCCGAGTGAGTGCCCGGGGGAGGGGGCGGGGGCCCGAGCGTCTCCCAGGGGGCCCGCTGAGCAGAACCACGGCCGTGGGCCACGGAGGGCCGAGTCCTGGGAGTGGCTGCTCTTGTTTGAAGTGTGGCAGCTCTGGGAGCCAGTGGTAAGGGGGGGGGAGGAAGTAAGGGGAGAGGGGAGACAGACAGACAGAGAGAGGAGAGACAGAGAGAGAGAGAGAGGAGAGGAGAAACACACAGAGACAAAAAGAGAGAGACAGAGACAGACAGAGACAGAGAGACAGAGATAGAGACAGAGAGAGACAGAGACAAAGACACAGAGACAGAGAGACAGAGACACAGAGACAGAGACTGAGACAGAGAGACAGAGACAAGGAAAGAGACAGAGAGACACACAGAGAGAAGCAAAGAGATAGGAGAGACAGAGAGAGAGGAGAGGAGAAACACACTGAGACAAAGAGAGACAGAGAGAATCAGAGACAGAGACAAAAAAGACAGACACAGAGAGAAAGAGAGACAGAGAGACTTAGAGACAGAGACACAGAGACAGAGAGACAGAGAGAAAGAAAGAGAGAAAGAGAAGAGAGAGAATCAGAGAGAGACACAGAGACAGAGAGACAGAGACAGACAAAGAGACAGAGACAAAAAAGACAGAGACAGAATCAGAGACAGAGACACAGAGAGAGACAGAAAGAGAGAGAAAGGAGAGACAAAGAGAGAGAATCAGAGAGACACAGACACAGAGACAGAGACAGAGAGGCAGAGGGGACCTGGCAGGGCCCTGGGTGCCAGCAGATGTTCCTTCTCTCCGCCCTGGACCTCGCCCCTTTCCTTCCCAGCCCGCACTTGGCCTACCCGCCCCCCTCCAGCCTGAGCCCCTTCCCAAAAGGCCTGGGGGAGCAGGGACGGCCAGGGGGCAGACGGCCCCGGGGGCCTGGCACTGGTCTGTGGGCCGCAATCTGACGGAGGACTGGTCTATCCCGAATCAGACAGAGGGAGTTTCCTGAGGCGGACTCCAAATTCAGAAGGTTTAGGATCCCTGACTTAAGGCCCTCAAATCAGGGGAGCACAGAATCAGGGCAGCAAAGATCAGGGGAGGGGGCAGCAGCAGTGCTGGGGGTTCTGCTGAGGTTCTGTGAGGGGTTCTGCGGGGGGTTCTGTTGAGGTTCTGTGAGAGGTTCTGTGGGGGTTCTGCTGGGGGCCATGGCCGCCGGGGCACTGACAGCTGAAGCACGGGAGAGCCCTGGCCGCGTCTGGAAGCAGCGGGGAGGGGACACTAGACAGAAAGCTTGAGAGTTGCCTCAGGAGAGAGAGGGAGTGATGGGGACAATCTGGGAGACCCGAGCTGAGTGCCTGAAGGCATCTGGGTAATGGGAGGGGGGGTGGCGGGCCCTTCTTCTCACCCTTGGGGGAGGGGCCGGCCAGCTGGGGGTCCTGGGGAGGGTGTGGCAGTCCCCCCCCATGGGCTGAGCCCGCCTGCCCCCCTCCCCCATCAGCACCGGGGCAGAAAGCCGGGCACAGGCGGCTTCCCGCTCACCCCGCCGGGAATGTGCCGGCTCTCGGGTTACAGCTGGAACAGCTGGGGGGGCAGCAGCTGCCCCCCGCCCGGCTATTTGTGGTTTCCATGTGTCTCCGGTGAAAACTGACCTGAGCTCGTCAAATTTCCCATCACCCTCGGAAACTTCCCCCGAGAAAAAGTCACCCGGGCGGCCTCGCCCGCCTGCCCCCCGTCGGGCCCTTCCCCCGCCCTGTAGGGGCCCTTCTCACCCTCTCAGTTCTTCCCCCCTGCCCCAGGGGGCTCTGGGTGCCAGTCACTCTACCTACTGTGTGCTAGGGGAAGGGGATACAGAAGGGCCACAGCCACCCGGTGCCCCCAGGAAGCTCCCAGGCCGATGGGGAAGGCAAGGAGCAGCTTTGTGCCCAGGTGCCGTGTACCCAATGAAGTGGAGATGGGCAGTTGGAGGAAGGCCCTGGCACTGAGGGGGATCGAGATCTTGGAGGAGAAGGGACTGGAAGGAAGCCAAGAGATGGAGAGGAAGGAGAGGAGGGGGAGCCCTCCAGGCGTGGGGGAGGGCCGCCTGGATGGGGGGAGGGAGACCCTGGTTCCTGGGGCAGCTTGGCTGGGCCGGGCCATGGCCCACATCCAGCCACTTCCTGGCAGCGTCAGTTGGCGCTCCTTCCCCGGGGGTGTGCCTGTGTGTAGGGGGGGGGAGCCTTAAATAGGAGCTGTGGGGACAGCCTGTGACAGATGGCTCAATTTCGCCTTGACCTTTGGTTTTTGGTGGGAGCCCGGGGTCCCGGCCAGGGCCTGCAGAGCCGGTCACCGGGGAGTAGTCTCAGGGGCACACTGGGTGGTGGGGGCTATCTGTGAATGGACGGCCCCCAGCCCCAGCCCCCCCGTCCCAGTGGCAGCCATGTGTACCCGAGACCTCCTGGGTCCTTGTGTCCCCTCGCGGTCCTGAGCAGCCCCCTTGCCCCCTAGGTGGGTTCCAGGGGCCCCAGGCTCTCTGCCTTCCCCTCATGCCCCCACACAGGACTGTGTGACATTTATAAATAGGAAGTCAAGGTGGAGGGAAGGCTGGCTTTGGGGGAGTGCCCCCCAATCTTGGGAAGCGTGGGTTTGAGCCAGAGGAGCTGGGGGTCCAGGTGCCCCTCCTTTCGGGGCTCGCTTCTTCAGTTGGCGACAGTCCGAGCTCTGCCCATCCCCGAAGCCTGGGGGTTGCCAGCGCATAGTAGGCCCGCAGGGAGTCTGACGCGGGCCGCCCGGCTGTGTTCTAGGAAGCTGGCTCAGTGCGAGCGCCTCATCGAGGTGGACGACATGATGGTGATGGGCCGCAAGCCGGACCCCATGTGCGTCTTCACCTACGTGCAGTCCCTGTACAACCACCTGCGGCGCTTTGAGTGACGCCCCGCGCCGAAGAGGCCGGACGGCCTGGCGGTCAGCCCCTTCACCACGGGGAGGACGATGGCGGCCGTGAGCACGAAGCGCCGGAGCGGGCGAGAAAGGACGCGGACGTTGGTGCTATGGGATCCCCTTCCCCGAGAGTCCAGAATGTGAAAGGCCGGGGCTCCCTCTGGCCGTTCCTGAATCCCGGGGCGCCCGGCCCCCCTCGGGCTTGGCGGGCCCCTCCCCCCCGAGGCCGGGCACCCCACTGGGGGCCGCAGACCCCCCCCTTCCTGCCCCGGGTGGCCGTCTCCTCTTAGAGGGCTCGCCGCAGCTATTTATGAGGTAATGCGACTCCCCGGGTCGGAGCTCCTTTGTACATAAAAGATGCCAGCTCGGGCGCCTGTGGACTTGGCTCTTTGTTTGGCAGGGAGGGAGGGGTGCGACCTGCCCGCTGGGCAGCACGGCCGGGCCTCTGCCCGCCTGTCTGGGCGTCCGCCACACTTTTGTAGGGAGAGAAGTTGTGACTTGTGTGAGTTCTCAGAGCCCGGGCCAGCCCTTTCGGGGTCTCGGAGACCCAGCGCCAGCCATCCTCTTCCTCCTTGTGACCCCCCTTATCCCTCAAGCTTCTCCCATCTTTTTCCTGCCAGAGACCCCTTTTCTGCTGCCCTGTTACAAAGTACAGCAGGCACACAGTGCCATGCCTGCTGATAGGAAGCCATCGGTTGGTGAGCCCTGGGGGGTAGGAACCAAGAACTCCTGCTTGGGGTCCCCTGAGCTCCTGTTCACTCAGCTGGGGGTCCCCATCCCCTCGGGGGGGGATCCTGACTGGTGGGGGGCCGAGCAGCGGAGCAGCAGGACCCAGCAGCCGCCCCAGTGCTGCCCCAGCCTAACTAGCAGTGAAAGCAGTCAGAGGGCACCCACTGAGTGCCAGGCGCTGCAAAGCTCTGTACAGGCGCCTCATTGGAACCTCACGCTCCTGGGAGGGGAGTGCCCTTAGGACCCCCATTTTACAGGTCGAGGGGGAGGGACTTGTTCAGGGTCACACAGCTAGTCTGAGGCAAGATCTGAACTCAGCTCCCTCTGACGCTAGTTCTGTCCATCGTATCGCCTCAGCCCAACAGAACAAGACTGTGACTACGAGCCCTGAGAAGGGCCCTGTGCAGGCCCCCCTTCTCTACAGTCATTGAGTCCCCCTGACCCCTGACCCCTCAGCATAACCCCAAAATGCCCTAATGGACAACCCCCCTGCGGGGCGGGGCTGGGCAGGGTCCCTCGACCCCGAAAATCATTCTGAGAAGGCAACGTAGCTGTCGTCCCACTGCCGAGGTCGGGCTGGGAGCCCTAAAAGTGAATGTTTCAGTCACAGTTGCTGTGAGCCCCCACAGGCCCTTCCTGACACGGAGGCAGACAGGTGGGCTTGCGCTCGTGGGCATGGAGTCAGTGCTCAGGGGCCCAGAGAGGGCCAGGGACCCCCTGGTTGGGGCAGGAGCTGGGGCTTCCAGCTGGCGCTCTGACCTGGTCCGGGCCGGGATCTGCTCCCAGGGGCCCCTTTGGCTTTAGGTTTCTCGGCGCTCGGTCCATGGACTTTTCAGGGAAGCTCCCGGCTTCTGAATGTCTCGGCCCCCAGCTTTTGGGGACACGTTTCTTCTGTTATGGAAGCCCTCCCTTCTGGAGAGGCCCAGGGGGGTCGGGATGGCGAGCTATAAGCCCCGCTCCGAGTAACCTGCCTGTGGGACCATCGGGCACATGCCCAGCGATCGGCCAGGCGGTTCTTGAGGCACGGGTATGGGTGGGTGCATGGGTCTGCCAGCCTGGTGGGCTCGGGGAATCAATCCGATGGAAGGCCCTGCTCCATCCCACTGTGCTGGGACTGATAGCGCAGGGACTAAGGGGAGGGTTCCTAAAGGGACCGGGGCAGGAGCCCAGAGCAGTTTCCCTTCGGGGGGAGCACAAGACACCCCCAATTTCAGGGAGCCGGTCGCTGTTTGGGTCCCGACTGACTCAGAGCGGAGGAGCCCATTTCTGGGCGGGCCGAGGACGGGCTCTTCCCTCCCAGACGCACTTGCTTCCTTGGGTTACCTGGAAGAGGCCATCCTTGGCCTTGGTCGCAGCCTCCATCACTGAGGGGTGGTTGCCTCCAGCTGAGCCCACAGCTCGCCAAGCTCTTGCCCTTCACCCGGGCATCCTGACCTGGCCATGGGCCCCAGCTGGCTCCCGAGGGGAAAGCGAGGCTGGGGCCCTTGCCCAGCCTCCGCCACATCACTCCACTTCACTGGCACACCCTGGCAGCGCCTCCCTGACGTCCCGGTCCTCCTGGAGAACCAAGGACAAGCAATGTTCCCTCCAGACCCCCGTCCTGTCCTGGGGACCCCAAAGTCTCCGTCCTGAGGCAAACGCGTCCGTCCCTGCCCTCGGAGTCAGCCAGAGACCCCCTCGGGGCCAGCAAGCTTTTGTCGGGGAGGGGGCTTCTTTCTGTCTCTGCCACTGAGCGGGGCAGTGTCATGTTGCCCTACCTGGTGTGTTTCCTCAGGAGAATACAAGGAAATGTGGGGGCTGAGCCCAGGAAATGACCGGGGCAATCAGGGCAGGCCTCCTGTGGGAGGTGGCGGGAGGCCAGATGGCGAGGGGCAGCTGGGCATGGCCTGGGAGCCCCTTTTATTTGCTCCTGGGGGTAGGGCCTGGGGACCCGAGCGGTGCTTTTGGCAGCTAGGTGGGAGAGGCGGGCCAGTTAGGCGACTACTGCTGTGAGGGCCTGTCCTGGGGGAGGCTCAGAGGGGCCCCCGTCTTCCCTAGTCCAGCTGGGCACGGCTCAGAATCCCCAGCCCCTCACCCCTGGCTCTCTCTGATGACTAAGGAGCTGCCAGATGGCCTCATTTCTGGCCCCCGCTGCCTTCTGACTTGTGCCCATCACGGGCACCTTCTCCCGATGGGCAGGGCCTCTGGGGGCCCGCCCCGGAACGCTGCTGCTTTCCCCTCTGAGCCTCCTGTAATGAGTAAGCAGGAGCTCCCTGGCACCTGGCCCACAGCGCCTGGCACACAGGTGGTGCCCACTCAGTGCTTGCTGCCTCCATCCTCTCCTGAGCACCCCTGTGGGGTCACCCGGGCCTGGGCACTTGCAGCCTGGCTCCCTGGGGTCTCCTGCTTGTCCCCCTGCCCCTCACAAAGACGCCAGGGTGACCTTCCTAGTGCTCAGCCAGCCCGGCCGGGTCACCGGGCCAGACAAGCTTCCGTGACTCATGAGGGGCTCCCGGATCTGGCCCAAACCTCTCCGCCGGGCTCAGCTTCTTGGCGCCTTCCCTGCGGGCATCCTTCAAGGCCTCGCCCCAAGAGCCCCGCACAGCGTGGGCAGGAGATTCGGCTCCGCCCCCCCCACCCCCCGGAGCCCCTGGAACCAGCTCGGCTCATGGGGGGGAGAAGGGGGGGTTCAGTGCCAGTGGCTGTCAAACAGGAGGCGGGAGGCCGGGCCGGCAGCTGCTCAGTCCCGGGAGCCCGGACTGTCTGCCTTTGTCTCCGTCCTGCCAGGGCAGCCGGGCGCGGTTGCAGAGCGTGCCCCCGGGCACCTTCCCGAGGCTGGTTCAGGTGGGGGGGGAAAGTCGGCAGCTCTCAGCGTGGGCCCCGCCCAGAGGGGGACTGTCCGGGCCGGGCCGAGCCTCCGGGGAGGCGGAGCCAACCAGAGACTCCCCCCTCCCCCAGGGCTTCCGAGGCCCAGCACATGGGCTAATACTGACCTCTGGTGGAAGAGGCGAGAAACGGTCACCCTGACCGGTCACTGGGGGCGGTGTCTGGCCGGAGGAACCCCAGCTGGAGCTCCTCCCTTGGGCAGACGAGGAAACTGAGGTCGCAGTGAGTGGGAGGGGCTCGTCCTATTTGCTTTAGCCTGCAGTTCGGGTGGGATGAGGCTTTGTGTGAGCATGGCCCACACGATCTGTCAGAAACCTTCGTCCCTCCCCCCGCTGGGGAGGGGTCGGCCCCCGTGGGTAGCTCTTGGCTCTCGGTGTGATTGGGAAAGTCTTCTTGCTGGCTCCCCCCGCCCAGGTCAGAGCTGCCCAATGCCCTGGAGGCCGGAGTCTCCCCTGGGGATCCCTGCAACCTCTCCCTCCCCCACTGACTCTAGGAGTTGGGGGACACTGCCTGTTCCTCATTTGGAAAAGCAGCTCTTCAGGCTAGGATTCCGGCGGACTGGGCCAGCTTTGGTCTGTGAACCTGGAGCCCTAAAAGCAGTTAGGGAGCAGAGATCACTCGGACTCATCAGCTGCAGAATCCCTCCCCCAGCTTTCCAAAGCGATCGGGGAGCAGAGATCACTCGGTCCCATGGGCTGCAGAACCCCCCCCCCACTCCCCTTTCCAAAGCAGTTAGAGGGAATCTCAGCTCCCCCGCAGGGACTTTGCTCCCCGGTTTCGTCGGAGCCGGACCGATGGGGACCGTTTCCGTCTCCCCGTCTTTGCCCTTTGATGGGGGGGGGCGAGCGCTTCCAGATGCCCTTGACACCTGCCCGGCAGGGTGCTCCCTCCAGGGTTTAGCTGGGCCCTCTGGCGGTGGGGGGGGGCTTCGTTTGTGCCTTTGTGCCTATGGAAAGGCGGGCAGCTGGACCCAAGTCGCCGCCGCCCGCTGGGGAAAGACTCCCCCGGCAGGGGTACCTGGCGTTCCTTCGTGCCGTGAAGCCACAAGCCCGGACCGAGCCCCCGAACAGGGCAGCGGGAAGAAGGCAAAGCCTGGAAGCGGACTGTGACCTGGAAAGAACGGCCGCCTGCTGACGGACCCCGGAGAGCTAGCCTGGTCCCCGCAGGAGCAGGGGGAGCCAGCCCTGGCGTGGGGGGTTTCCAGAGGCTGAGGGCTGGACAGAGATCAGCTCCGGGGAGAGCAAGCTTTCCCTGCTCTTTGGAGAGTTCGGGTCGGACTCTCCTTCCCCGCAGAGCGTGGGACCCTGCGCAGAGCGTGGGACCCTGCGCAGAGCGTGGGACCCTGCGCAGAGCGGCTCCCGCCTTTGAGGGTGCCCTTCTCTCTTCTCCTCCCCTCTCCTTCCAAAACATTGTCATCCAAGCCTCTCTGGGAGCGGGAAACAGGGGGCCGAGGGATGCTGGGGGAAATGGGGCCGTCCCTCCATTAGCAGAGGGGTGCCCGCCTTTGGGGCACCTGCAGTGGAGAGTCTGGTGGACTAAGGGATGGCAAAAGTGGAGAATTCGGAGGAAAGGGGGGGATGGGTTGTGAACTGAGAAGTGGGAAGAACCAAGAGCAGACTGCCAGGTAATTCCAATGAAAGAAAGGAGAAGGGCCGGGAAAGGGAGCTCATCTCCCAGCATCAGAAACGTCCAGGGGTGAGGGGCCTGTCGGGAAAAGCTCCCTCCCTCCCAGCAAGAGGTGGGGGGCTACCAGGACAGAAGAGAGCATACACCCTCAGACACCGTATTCACAGCCCATCTTTCTGCTTGCTTGTTTTTCTTGATCACAAGGGAGGGAAATTAGGGAACAAAGATGAAAAGCATCAATAAAAAGGATAATTTTCAAAGTAAAAAACCCCATATCTAATGCTCCTCTGAATATTTTCCAAGGGATATTTCATGAAAATCTTTTCCTTGAAGTCAGGAAGAAGGAAGTTCAAATCCCACCCAGCTGACTGGTTTCTTTCCCTGCCTCAGTGTCCTCATCCATAAAATGGGGATAAGAACACCGATTTCCCAGGTTGTGAGGGTCTAATGAGTTAATTAGTGTTTATAAAGCACTTAATGAAATGCTTCATAAATGTGCTTCTTGTTTTCTTCTTTTAGCTGCTGAATTTTATTTGGGTAAAAGTTTGTTGTTGTTTTTTTAATCTAAACACTATATTGTGTCTTTTTAAAATTCGGTCTTGAGCCTAGTTAAGACTTTGCCCTTGTCATGATTGCAAAAGATCCTGTCCCATTTCTTGTGGGGGCTCATCTTGTGACTCCACCCTTTCCCCACTGGGCCTTAGCTGTAATGGGCTGTGATTCATGGGCTGTGATGCTGGTCCAGGCCTGGTTTTTCCCATTGACTTCCCCATTTCCCCAGTAGTTCTTGCGGAAGGAGAATGGGTTTTCTGGGTTTCTCGAGCACTGACTCGCTCAGGGGAAGCTGAGAATGGGGGGAGACAGGAAGGCCAAGGCAGTGAGCTTGGGCCCAGTATGGTGAGCCCCCAGAAGTGAAAGCTTGTGGGCCCCCACGGATCTTCCAGGCTGAATGAGAAAATGAACACGAAGAGATCTGGCCTGTTTCCGTTACTCCGCGGATCTCTCCATCTCTTAGCTCGGAGCTCTGGGTTAGTCACGGCTAACTTGTTTTGTGTAATTTGGGGGACTTTTCTGCCACAGATCTGGGACAAGGTCAATGGCACCTCCTCAGCCTAGTGCCTCCATATTGCCCCCATTCTTTCCCTTTACTCCCCACCAGGCGCTCTCCCTATCAGCTCCTCTCACCCCTGGGCCTTTGCATCAATTAAGCAGCCACTGTGTGCCAGGCACTGTGCCAAGCCTTGGGGATAGAGGGCAAGGCAAGGGGCACTCACCAAGTGCGACCTCAGAGGGAAGGCGGCCTGACAGGGGCTCTTGTCTGCTCTGCCTGCTTTCTGTCTTTTCACTCCGGGCTTCCTTCCTGGCCCTGAAGATCCTGCTCGCCCGGGCCTTTCTTCCCTCCTTGCTCCTCCTCACTGCCCGGGCTGGGGGGCGGCAGTCCCTCGCCCAGGGAGCGTATACTCTCTGAAGGCGGGAAGCCTTGGTACGGCTGTGGCGTCCAGCACTGACTTAGCCCTTGTTAGATTGAGCTTAATTGTGCTGAACGTTTAGATTATCTTTCAGTTTCAGCCTTCCAATAGAAAACAGAAGATGGTAGCCCTCAGAAATCCTGGGGTCTGCACCCCGACGCTGGCTCTTCTGGACAGGGGAGGCCGGCTCTATCCCCCAGAGCCCCTACCGGCGTACCCTCCCCGTGATTACCAGTTAATACCAACATCAGTCACACGTCCTTAGCTTCTAGAAAAGGGCGTATACAAAGGGTGCCCTGCATCTCCTCCCTGCCCTCACCCCCAAAGTTTGTGGCACACGATCATGCCCAGGGAAAGGCGGGCTCCAGCTTGGAAAGCTCAAACTGTTGCTGTGATGCTCCCTGCGGGCGCGGAGTTGCCTTTCACCATTCCCACTGGTCTGCCCTGGGCTCGGTCCCACAGGCTGGGCCCGGGGGCTCCTCCGGCCGGTCCCTCCTTTCTCTTCTCTCCGCGGGCCCCAATCTAACTCCTGGGTTTATGCCGGGACCGTAGACTTGCCTTTCCAGAGCAATGTCGTCACAGCCGTGTGCCCCAGAGACCAGCCATGGGCGAGTTCATGAGCATGAGGACGCATCTCTCGCACCTGGCGCTCACATGGAGACAATGAAGACTTAACTGGGGGGAGGTCGGACACTGACCTCTCGGACCAGGAGCTGCGGCTCAATTCTTCTCGGCCTCGGCCAGAAAGCATCCTGTGCGTCAGTCTCTGAGGTAGACAGGGGCGAGCAGGATCTGGGAGCGGGGGCTCCAAGCAACCCCCATTAGGAGGCTCCTGCATGGGGGTCCCCCGACCACTTGGGCTGGAGCCTCAGACCCTCCAGCAGGGAGACCCTGGGGGTCCTGGCGGCTGAAGGGCCTCCAGCCTCCATGGAGAGAGATCATCCAAGCTGATTACCGAGGCAGAATCCCTCAGGAAGGAGCTGAGGGAGGAGAAGGGGGCCTAGTCCCCCCAGCACCAGGTGGGTTTGGACCCTGAGGCGGGCGCCACTCCTTGCGGTCTGGGTGCTAAGCCCTCCTCCAGATCCCCCAGCTGTGGGTGCCCCCTTCTAGCTTTCCCATCGTTTTCTCTCAGTACTGACGTCCAGCTGCCTGCTTCCCTTGCAGTCTTGGCTGCATTGCTTTTGTTTGTGCCAAGCCTTTCTAATTTAATGCATGAATTATCCACTTCACACCTGGAAATGCTCTCTCTTCTCTGGCCATCGGTCCTTCCCTTTTCCCCAGTTCCTTCAGACAGATGTTCCGGGCACCCCCAATTTGCTTATGGGACCGCCCTTTGTCTTGGACCTTTCCTCGGAACACGGTAGGAGATGCTGGTCTGTACCCGTTTCTTCCAGACCGCTTCCCGGCAGTTTTTGTCAAATTGTCCTTTCTTGTCCCCAGCGATGGGGAATGGGGGTGGGGAAGCTGGCCCTTAGGGAAGCCAGAAAGGATAGTGGGATGGGGCAGAGGCCGGGGTCAGAAGGGACAATCCGTTCTTGTCCACCTCACAGCTCCCTTCTCTGCTTGGCCTGACCGGACTGGCAGGGGCCTGTTCTGGGTAGGAGGAGCCAATCACAAGACCCCCTCCTAGGAATGCTGAGTCAGGTCCCGGAATGGGACCCATGTGGAGGGCTCGGGGAACCAGGCAGGGCCAGAAAGTGAGGTCTGCACCATCTGCCCCAGCCAAGGGACTGAAGGACCAAGGGTCATGATGGGGACGGGGAGGGGCTGAAAAGGAAGGACCCTGGATGAGCTGAGAGCCATCTCTCTGACCGCAGTTGTTCAAAGCAAGCACGAAATCTAGGATTCTGAAGCCTTTTGAGCAACTTCAAAGGTTTATTGAGACTTTTGGCAAGAAAGAAAAGTTAGAACTTGTGAATCAGTGTCATCAAAAACGGGACAAAAAAAGCCTGAGAAGGCATCGAGATTGAGCCGGGAGTGGAGGTACCCCATCTGAGGATGCCCTGGTGGGCTCTGCCCTGCCCCCAAGGGCCACGGAGGTCATGGAACAATGTGGGTGGCTGTGGGAGCCTCTGGGGAACATGGCAGCCTTCCTAGCTCACCCGCTCTCCCAGCTCTGCCAGGCAGCCAGTTTCCCCCAATCCCTCCTCCTCATCGCCTTGTCTTTGCCCACTTCAGCTGCGTTCCAGGCTCCTTCGGGGTGCCAGAAAATGCAGGCCCACAAGGGCCCCAAGGCACTGAGTGCTGGCGGCTCCCACAGAAGAGGCTTTGGTCCCCTCTTCTTTCAGAGAAGGGGGGGCTAAAGCTCATGCTGCTGACACAAATTCTAGCCGAGGTTTAAAGGAAAGCTGGGGTGGGGGGGTCGTGCAGATGCCCACCGAGGCAGGCTCCAATGGTGGCTGCCACCACCCATCACCACCGGCAGTCTCAGGGCCTTCCCTGGGAAGGGGGGAGAGGCATCTCCACGGCCGGCGTCCACTTGGCGGTCTCCTCTGGGAGGGGAGGGGGCAAACGAGAGAAGGCAGCTCTCAGGCCGATGGCACGAGGCAATGGCGACGTCAAGGCTGGGGTGGGGGGCAAAGCCCCAGGGTGGTGGGCCCAATCTTCCAAATGAGTCATGCCCACCGAAGAGGGAGGCTTAGAGGGAACAGGAGGGACACATTCCCTTCCATCTTCTTTGGACCCCCAAAGCACCAGGATCCCCGGCTCAGCCGCCAGCTTCAGGGACCCTCTGGAGGATCAAGGGCCACAGAGTGCCGTGGGCCACAGGGACAGAGCTACCCACGTTCTGCTTACCAGTTGGTTACCCAGATCAGGTTGAGAAATTTCATGATTTCTTCATAGAGGACAAAGACCACAGCCACGTCCAGGCAAACCCTGCTAAGGCGGGGAATGGTTCCCTTGTAAAACCTGTGAGGTGGGAAAGGAGTGACAAAAAAATCTCCTCACGGGGGCAGAGCCAAGATGGCAGCGCCTGAGCTCCCCCCAAGCCCTCTGAACAAATTCTGCAGGGGCAGAACCCACCGAAGGCTGGGCTGACCCCATTTCCCAGTGACAGGAAAGGTCTGTCGCACCTGGGACACAGGGGAGCTGTGTCGTCCCTAGCAAACCGGGGAGGCCTTGGGAGCCACTGATCAGCAGCGGCTGCTCCCCAGCTCTCAACCCACAGACCGTGAGGGGGATGGGCTGGTCAGGGGGAGATCACAGGGCTTCTCTGCTGGCACCGGGGGCAGGACTCTGGTGCTTTCTCCATACTCAGATCCATGTTGCAGTCCTGGGTCTCAGTCCCAGAGTGAGGAGGAGCACTGGCGCACCAGAGCTTGGGGCTACAGGGGAGCAGGGACCCTCCTCACAGGGTCACTCACAGACCAGAACACAGGCCAGGAGAAGAGTAGGTACTTCTCCTCAGATCATAGCATTCTGGAAGAACTGAAAACCCATAGGCCTCTAGAAGGATCTCTGAAAACAGCTGCACAAAGGCCCTATAACAGGGGACACTGCACGCTCCACCCAGAAGCAGAGCTCGACTTTAATAATGAGTTAAGTCAGGTAACAGGCTGGGAAAATGAGCAAACGACAGGAAAAGGTTCTGACCACAGAAAGCTACCGTGGCCACAAGGAAGATTAAAATACACACTCAGAAGTCAGCAATGTCAAAGTTCCAACATCCAAAGCCTCCAAGAAAAATACATATTAGTCTCAGGCCGTGGAAAAGCTCAAAAAGGATTTTGAAAATCAAGGGAGGGAGGTAGAGGAAAATTAGGAAGAGAAACGAGAGTGATTTAAGACAATCTTGAAGAAAGAGACAATAGCTTAGTAAAGGAAACACACACACAAAAAAACTGAAAAAAATAATACTTTAAAAAAACAGAATAGGCCAAATGGTAAAAGAAGTACAAAAAGTCAATGAGGATAAGAATGCCTTAAAAAGCAGAATTGGTCAAATAAAAAAGGAGGTACAAGCATTCACTGAAAAAAATAATTCCTTAAAAATTAGAATTGAGCAAATGGGAGATAATGATTTTATGAGACATCAAGAAACAATCAACTAAAACCAAAAGAATGGAAAAAATAGGTAAGTGTGAAATGTCATTGGAAAAACTGACCTTGAAAATAGATTCAGGAGATACAATTTAAAAATTATTGGACCAACTGAAAGCCATGATCAAAAAAGACCTTAGACCTTAGATCTTTCAAGAAATTATCAGGGGAAGCTGCCCTGATATTCTAAAACCAGAGGGTAAATTTGAAAAATGAAAGAATCTATTGATTTTAAACACAGAGCACAAGAGCTAGATGTTGACACTAAGTATGACATGAGTCAGAGAAGTCCCAGTGAGCACTGGACCACTGCCTCCCACCCCCGCCAGGACCCCAGCCCTGCTCATCATCTCTCCGGGGTCTGGACACAGGGACACAGAAGACCAAGGTTGAATTTCAGGGTTAAATCATTAGAGAGAGATGGCCAGGCAACTCCAGACGTGGATGACTACTGTGGGGAACCTCCCAATGGGGAGGAACGAAGACCTGGACTTCCTGTCTAGGAAAGCCGAGCCAACTCGGGGAGTCCCGAGGCACTTACGCCAGCAGGCCCTCGTTTTTATAGATCTGGGAGATGCAGTCAATCGTGCTTTTGTACTTGTTCGCTTCCAGGCTCTGAAAGAAAAGATGCAGACCGATGATGAGCGTGGGAAGGACAAAACAAATGCTCAGCAGGCGGTGACATCTGCAACCAGGGACAAAGCACCTACTACGGGCCAGGCACTGTGCCAAGTGCTCATAAAGGTGACAAGATCCCTGCTCTCAAGATGCTGGGGGAAGGCAACACATGAACGAAAGCTGAGCACAGGTGCTGGGGGAGAGAAGGGACCCAGCAAATGGGAGCAATCTTTGTGTCTATTTGCCTGCTCATCCATCCACCTGTCCGTCTGTCCACCCATCTATGTAGCTACCACATTATGTATCTAGCTTTATGTGTATGTATTTATCTTTCTGTCCATCCATCCATCCATCCATCCATCCATCCATCCATCCATCCATCCAT
>JAJPUD010024892.1:0-18204 GCA_023553655.1 Myrmecobius fasciatus
GTCAAATTTTTTGTTCAGATCAGGTCTTTTCATTAGAAATAGGTGAAATTCTCCTGTATCATTGAATGACCATCTTCTTCCCTGGAAGATGATGCTCATTCTAGCTGGATAACTTATTCTTGGTTGTAATCCAAGTTATTTTGCCTTTCGGAATATCTGGTTCCGTCTCTGGACATTCTTTTGCTATAATCTTATCCTAACCTATCAGTCCTGGTTGTTATGTGGATTCCACTACACATTTTCCAAATATTAATGGGAAAAAAAGTTTGTCCTGTTTATTTAAAAAAAAAAAACCCTTAATCAGAACACCATATCATTTTGCCTTTCCAGACTGAAGGTATAAAAATATATATGGCAGTTGGGCCATTTGAATGAATGGATCTTTGAAGTGAATTAATAGGCTATATATCTTCTACATGGTGGTACAATGCATCCCTAGCTATCTATGGAAAATACCCCACTGATATTTTTTTAATCTAGTTCAACAAAATGTATCATCCAGTGACCAAATCCATTCACTTTACAAACCAGACTGAAGACAATAGGAGTTAAAACACTTGTTGAAGAACACAGAAGTGGTAAAAGGTTTGAAGCCATGTCTTCTCACTCCAAATCCTGAGATTTTTCTATTATTATATATTTTTATTATATAATTATTATGTAATTTTAAAAATTTTATAATTTTATATATTTTATTATATAATTTTTAAAAATTAAAACAACCCTGGGATTACATCTATAGAGAAACTCAAAGCACTGGATGAGAAGGGTGAAGAGAATCTGGTTTACTGATATGTCTACAACATTCAACAAAGGAGTTGTTCAGAAATATACAATTCTTAGTGACCCTGTGTACCATAGCATGTCAATACTGTCCACTGGGTTTTCTTGGCAGAGATACTGGAGGGTTTTGGAATTTACGCTTAAATGGATTAAGGCAAATAAGATTAAGTGACTTTTCCAGGGTCAAATAGCTAGTGTCTTAAGGTCACATTTGAACTCTGGTCTTCTTGACTCTACTGAGCTCTACTGAAAGGAAGAGGCAGGAGTTTCAAAAAGTATCAAGAGGTATTTTCTATACTTTTAATTCAAAAGCAAATATTTGTAATCCTTTCTGGTGTTAGTTTAATTTTCTTGTTAACCTGTATGCTCTTAAAATTCAGTTGCCTTATTAGTTCAATTAATTTGCTAAGAAGTTTGGAATTATACAAAAACAATGATTCCAATATGTATTCCAAATGATCCAGATTTCCAATTGCTCAGCATATGCCCCTAAGGAACTCATAAATACAAGGAAAAATCCCATATATACTTATATAGCTCTTACAAAACTGTTTCTGGTACAACTGAACTGAAAACAAATTGTGTCCACTGATTAGAGAATACCTAAATATATTTTTGGTACATAAAAATAATGGAATAATACTGGGCCATAAGAAATTATGAATGTAAAGAATTCAGAGAAATATGAAAAGACATATGAACTATACAAAGTAAAAAGGCAGAAGGAGGAAAACTATACACAAGGACTCCAACAAAGAAAGAATCTTTGTAAAAGAAAAAAATAATAAAATGAAATTAAATGCTGTGTAAATATAATGACTAAACATGATGTCTAGAAGAGGTAAGAAATATTTGAGAGGTATGTACTTTGGGTATGTAATATTTCACAAGCTGTCAATTGTTTTGGTGTTTTGCTGATTATTATGTTTTCTTTTTCCATCTTTGTTGCATATTCAATAAGGAGAAAGTGAAAGAAATAAATTTGGAGATGAATATGATGCCAAAGTAAAAAACATCAATGAAAAAACTTAATTTTCTTCATGTGGAGTGTGGAGTAGTAAAGTAGGAAAAAATATTAGACAGACAAAATTACTTATATAAGTGATGACTTCTGATATAGCTGACTGTCCTATTCATTCCAATGATTAGTTGTTTTTTTTTTCTTGATGGTACAACAGAAAGCATAAATGGCTTTATGCAGACACAATTATATTTTTTCTTCTCATTTATGGTTCCTATAATTATATACATTAGGGAAGTTACACACATAAACCTAGTTGAGCAGAAATGAATAGAAGTAAAAAGAGAGAGTGGAGAAAATACATAACATTTTTATGCAGATCTATCATTTCTCACTTCAGGTTTACATTTTGTTTTTGCTTTAGTTCTATTTGACTTGTTCAATTTTCCCAAAGATTAGATACAGCTTCTTGAACTGTATGCTCTTATATTGAAGAGAAATTTTATTATTATGGAGAAGAGGGGACACTAAAGATTTGAAATCAAACACACACATATATCTTTCCAAAGCCCTAAAAATTTTGCTTAGCATTTGTTCACAAATTTAAACTTTGTAAAAGGCAGAGTTCATTTTTCATTTAAATGAACACATTGAAAAGTAGGCAAACCTTGAAGTAAAACAGAGGGTAAAAAAAAATTGACCATCTCTAAAATGCTAATGAATCAAATGCAGAGTTTGCATATATAATTAGACTTTGTATGCTCCCTCTGACTTTTCTATCTCTGCCATTCCTCTCCTTCCCAATAAAATTTTCAAGTGGTTGTTAGATGTCCTTCCTCAAATTCCTTTCATAAGGCAAAAATGCTTTGACAACAGAAGTGTATCTGTATGACCCATGGGTTATATATTAATCCCTTTTGAGAATGTGCATAAACATACTAGAAATGTGAATAAGAAGATTCTTCTTTGATAGTCCCATGTATGGTCAGTGGTTGCAGAGGATATCAGCTCTAAGATGAGTCACATAGTAAATGAAAGGTTTTTTTTCCCCTAATCATGGAGCAAAGTACAAGAATCAAAGTGTGAAACAATGTGTTGAAAATTGACATTTGTGCTTATTAATGTAAAACTGATTACATAGTCCCCAAACCCATTGAACTAAATTATGAAAGTAGGGAAATGTTAAAAATTTAACAGTAAATGCTGAAGCAATATGAAACTTTACTACATGTATTTGAATATATATAGCTATAGCTAATGCAACTTCACATTTCAAATAGAAAGCTATGACATGAAACAAGAACAATTTCAATAATCCTTTATAAATACATCTTAACCATTTATTAAAACACAAAGAAATAGTCTCTAGGCATGCATGCAAACACTGTGTTTTTTGTATTTGGTATATTAACATATTAGATATGGTCAATTTATTATTCTCTGATTTTCTTCAAGGTTGGTCTATTCTTCAATATGTTCATTTAAAAAAATAAAATAATGAACTCTTGTTTTTGTATAGTTTAAATTTGTGTGTCATACTAAAAACAAAGTGAATTTTATCTTCACTGTTTTGTATGTAGAGACTTTTATTGATCAGAATAGTTTATTCAATAATTATTGAGCATTTGTTATTTCTTCATTCACAAGTCAATTATTGAGTGTTCCACTGTGCATGGTACCGAACTGCCTTATTGGCGAGCAGAATGCTTTTCCAACTTGGATTCCCTGGGCAGGATACAGGAGTTCTATCAGTATTATATGAAAAAAGGATGCATTAAATCAAATTTGGCAGATAGAAAAAAGTAATAAAGAGTTCTAAGAATGAACTGAACAGCGTGGCCAGAAATATGAAAAAAAAAATGAGGCAAGACTTAAAGGTCTGAGTGATTCTGGTGACTTGATAAAGTAGCTATAATTGGCAGAACTGCACGTTACCAATTAAAAGCTGGCAAAAAGATGAATTAGTAATCAACAAAAGATCATGATTATATTTCTATAAACCATGATTCAAGACTCCCCAAAATTCTGGGCTGACATATATTTGTTTCCCAATTGGATCATTTTCTTTTTTCTCATCATTGGCTTTCATCTTGGAATCTCTGGGTGTAAATCTCCAAAATAACACCTGCATATTCCCCAATGGAGGTAAAAGATATCCTCAGCTCCCCTATGAACACTTAATGTAATAAATGAATAATAATTATAGCAGCCTTTACTTCTATAGAAAACTCAGAAGATGCAAAGGACTCATGGGAACAAAGCATTCACATAACCAATAATTCTTCCTTAGACGGGAACTCAATTTGGGATTGCTATAAGAGCAAACTTTGGCATTCTGATGAGTTCCTTTTCCCCACAGATTGCTTCCTAATTAGTCTTCCCTGAGTCAGTGTGCCATCCTCTACTTTCATTTAAGAAGATAAAGATACTTTGGAAACAGCTTAAAAAGTAATTCTCTTCTACCTGAAACTGTCTTACAATCCTCTTGTGTTATTCTTCCTATTACAAAAATCAACTAGATTGGTGTCTTATTTTTTAAGAAGCAACAATCAGAAATTATGTTTGTGATTCTATTCTTTTTCTAGAAGACCTGATACCCAAGCTCTCAAAACTTGGGCTCTCATACCTTGGGGTTTTCCACAAAAAACAACCCTAAATGACTCAAACAAAAGAAATTAATTTTCTCTGACTATATAGCTACATTATAAAATTTTACTGCCTAGGAAAAGAAAATTCCTCTTTCTTCACATATGTGAGTGAGGTTTAGAACCATTGTCTATTAACTGTTCTTTGGGACATCTATCTCTTCTGTCACTTTTTTTTTCAGCAAATATGTCAGTATGATTCTCTTCCAAGGTGGCCATTTCAATTTTCTGTGGAAAAGACTGAATACAGGCATAAAACCCTTTACCTGAAGGGGATCTCTTTCTGCTGTATGACAGGACAAAGATGGAGAAAGCAAATTAAAGGGGAAAAAAGGGAGTCCAAACTAGGATGACTTTAAATATATATGTATAGATTTATGTTACACTATGATATATTATATCATGATATACAATGTTATAATATATTACATTATGTTTGTGATAAGTTATATACTGGCACAAAGGACAATTTCTACAGCAAAAGTTTGTCCTCTTAACTTTCAGTTAGTCAATCAATTTGGAAGGAGCACCAATCAATGCCTGATTGTCATCTCAGTAACAAACTAAGGACATACTAATATTCTCCCTAAGAAGCTGTTTTAGGTGCTTCAAATATGATTTATGCCTTGTAATCTCATCAAATAGATTGTAAACCTGATCAAAATTATCCCACAAATTCTTTTCTTTTTTTTGCTTTTTGCTGAGGCAATTGAGGTTAAGTGACTTGCCCAGGGTCACACAGCTAGGGAATGTTAAGTGTCTGAGATCAGATTTGAACTCAGGTCCCCCTGACTTCAGGGCTGGTGCTCTATCCACTGTGCCACCCAGCTGCCCTGATCGCACAAATTCTTGATCAACCCCCTTTCCCATTTTATATACTTTTAACCAATCAAATAAGAATATTATTATAATTTCATTATAATGTGGATGCTTAACAAATAAAATTTAAAATTAAATGAAATTTAAAAAGACAATACCCATAGGAATCAGAGATATAATAGCTACTGAAGGGCAAGGTATTCCTTGATCTGGAAAGAACAAATCTCCTAAAGGAGAACCTACCTAAGAAATTATTAGAGGAGATAACTGCTAATACAAGGCTTACTTTTCTCACATGGCTTACCCCTGATACTTTATGTCCTTTAGCAGAATAAATCCTCCTGGGCATGAAGGGTAAGGGACTTGCTGCCATAGGTAAGTGTTAGAAATAACAGCTGGAAAACCTGAGACTTATTTGGGAGATGATCCCTATGAGAAATAGACGGAAGGACTTATGGGGAATATCTATTGAACCTATTACTAATAAATTAATAATATTTTTATTTGCTTACATAAGACATTAGATTCATAACTAAGAATACAAGTAAAACTTAAAGAGCTTACATTCTAATGGGAAGACAAGTCAAAAAAAGTATTAATAAAATGCTTACCATGTGTCAGACACTGTGCTACAAAAAGAAGCAGATTCATGTAAATGACAGATTCATGTAAAAATATATACAGCATAAATATGAAGTTAATAAATATAGGAAGGAGAGCAGCAGCTATTGTGAGTACTGAGAAAAGTTTCTTGCTGAAGATATGGTTGAACTACCTCCTGAAGGACAGGACAGAATCTGTAAGGTAGAAGGAAAGGATTAAATTATTGCAGGTCAGTACAAAGGCACAGAAATAGGAGCTAAAGAATTGGGAATACTAACACAATGAATGGCAATTGGAGACATTTATATTATATTAGGTTATTTACCTATACATATACAGACACATAGACACAACTGTCTCTATGCTAGTTCCTCTGAAACGGCAAGTGGCAAACCAGGAGCTAGATATGTTGGGAAGTAAACTCTGCCCCAGCCATTGGGACATTGTGGGAAGTTGGGCATATAAATTGGGAAAGCTTAAGGGATAAGGATGCTGTTGATAAGAACGTCAGGCCCAGCTGTGCTGCCAAGATGTGGCCCTGGGCAAGAAGGAAGCAGCATATGATTAATGAATGCATAAACCATGGGGCAGAAATGCTACAGGCTGTGGACACTTTCAGGAGGATGAAATTCTTTTTTTTTTCAGTTCCAGGCTAGAGGGGAGAACTGAAGGAGGAATTGAGGCCAGAAGCACCATCCTTCCCACTATAGGACCAGAGGTGATTATACTAATGAGCTCTTATTAAAAAAAAAAATTATCAAGCAAAAGAGAAAGAATCCAATCATAGAAAGTTACTGTAGGAAATAGAGAAGACGGGTTCATCTTCAGAGGGTGATACTGAAGCAAAAAAAAAAGCTTCTTCTATCCCAAATGGTCATCTGCCCAAAAATAATTCAGAGAAGAACTGAAAAAAGACTTTAAAAATCAAATAAGAGGGACAATTAGGTGGTTCAGTGGATAGAGCACCAGTCCTGAAGTCAGGGGGACCTGAGTTCAAATCTGGTCTCGAACACTTAACACTTCCTAGCTGTGTGACCCTGGGCAAGTCACTTAACCCCAATTGCCAAAGCAAAAAAAAAAAATTCAAATGAGAGAGATTGAAGAAAAATAACAATCCAAAAAGAACCAAAATTATAAAAAAGAAAGTCAACCATCTCATGAGAAAAATAACTAATCTGAAGAAAGGTTCAAGAAGACAAAATGTAATACTACCTGAAAGCTATGATTGAAAAAAAAGAATACTGATACAATAACACACAAAAAAATCAAAAATAATTGTTCTGAAGTCTTAGAACAAAAATGGAATGTAGAAAAGGAAAAAAAATCCCACAATCACCATCTGAAAGAGATTCTATGAGGAAATCCTACAAAACATCATAGCCAAATTCTGAACCCCCCCCCAAGTCAAGGAGAAAATATTATGAGCAATGACAATAAAAAAATTAAATATGATGGCATCACAATTAAATCAAACAAGACAGCAGCAGGTACATTAAAAGCTTGCAGGTCTTGAAACACTATATACTGAAGAGCAAAAGAATTGAGGTTATGGTTGAAAATATCATCTCCAAAAAAGTTAAGCATAATCCTCAATGAAAAAAAAGTATATTCAATGAATCGCCAGATTTTCAGAATATTTTTTTCCTTGCAAAAAGATCTGAACTTAGCCAGAAACTTGAAATATAAGATCCAAGAGAAATATGAGATAAACATTAAAGACTAATGCAAACCATTTGTTTAAGATTGTCACTAGTAAATGGATAGTTTGAAAAACAGATTGGGGGACAGCTGACTATGATGTGATTCTAAAAAGCAAAACTGTAGGAAAGGGTAGAAAGAGTAATTATCTTATACAAATAAGGTACAAGAGGAAGAATTGATGCAGAAGAATTAGATGGGGGGGAGAATAGTAGTTCTGAAAGTTAATCTCATCAGACATAAGCTAAAGGGAAACTATATTTATACCTATATCTATACATATATATAGATAGATAGAGGTATGTAACTATAAAAATTTCTAAATTTAGAAAAAAATGAGGAGTAAGGGGATAGGGATGGGGGACAGAATAAATGACAAATTTTTAAAAGGGAACCCTACTCACATCAGATAGGGTTAAAGAAAGAACAGCATACACATCTAGAAGGGAACAAAAATCTTCTAAATTTATAAAGAAATAGCAAGATGAGGGAATAGGATAAGGGGAGTGGTTTAGAATGGAAGAAATGGTAGAAAGGATAAGGGAAGGTTCCTTGGCAGGGAGTGGTATGGTATGGGAAGATGAATAGATTTAAGCAATAAGAAGGTAAGGTAGTAGTAGAAGTAAGCAGAGGAATCAGGAAAGATAGGAAATAGGAGATATATACAAACAAAATAATAAAGATCAGGATAATAAATAAAATTTATTAGATTAAAAAAGTAAAAGTACTCATCATTAATATATAGACAAAGTTAAAACTAAAATATATTTACTCTAAAGAGAAAAGGGGACACCTACATTGAAGAGTAGCCATTATTAATCAATATTGTTTTACACTATTTAAAATAGATAGTAAAAAATTGGAATATTGCTGTGGTATCGGAAATGATGAGTTGGTAAATTTAGAAAAATATGGAAAGATTTGTACTTATGAAGGAAGATGTTATCCACCTTTAGCGAAACAAAAGAAAAGCAAGTGCACTATTTTTACCTAGATGGATATTAATGTATACATGTAAGATTATAGAAATCTATGTATATACATACATGTATATATGTATATATCTATGTATATATCTACATATAATATATGCATAACTATGCTTAATTGTAACCTTCCTCAGGGAGGGAAAGAAGAGGAAAGGGGGAAAAAGAATAAAGTGAAAAGTACACAATATATATCAAAAGAAAACCTACAAGGAAGCAAAGAAAAGATGAACAGTTCTAAGCACAATGTCTAGTATTTATTATATAGGTCTTCTTGAAATGGAAATTTGTTGTTTTAAATTTTGAATCTTGTCTTATTTTCCGTTGTGCATGTATGGCAATATTATTTTTCTTTTTTCTATTTAAGTTTTAAATAAATAAATTTAAAAATATAAATTTACTAGTTTTTAAATTATTAAATGCTAAGTAATCAAAACAAGTTGATATAGAATATTAATAAAATATTACATGATTTTGATCAAAATGTTCCTAAATGATTTCCCTCAAGCGCAGTTGATGAAATTATGGAATGCTAATGGTGGTAACAGAGACAATAAGATATTTGGGTCTTAAAATAGCAGTATTTATATTTTATTATCTTCTTTAGAATGCATAAAGTTCTTCAGTCAAATTAATAGAATTAGAGGGCAACTAGTTCAGTCATAACCCTTGTAGCCCTTTGTAAAATTCTTTCTCAAGTTAGTCAAGACAGCAGACAACTCTGAGGAATATTAGGTCTGGACGCCAACACAGCCAACTCTGGAAGAACCCAACTACATAAAAGCAATCACTTCTCCATTTTATGGCAAAGGAAAATGCTCTAGCTTTATTTCACTTTTAAATCTAATGAATTTTGTAGTTATTCTTAGTGTAAATGTCTTTGATTTCAATTATTTATGTTAGCTTTCTCTATCTATTAAATATAAATGCACCACTGTTACCTGAGAACAATAGTTTTAAGGATATTTTTGCACAGAGAAGAGAATATTATGTGCCGATGTAAATGAGAGGTAGGAGTACCACAGAAGGAGTGATATAAATATAAGCTTAAAGTATACTAAAATAAATGCAAACTTCATTGTTATGATGTCTTGGCCCTAGAAGAAAAATAAGAAATTCCACATCCCATTTTTTTTTATTAAAAGGATAAAGGACTACTAATATAGAAAAAATATATACACTATATGATTACTATACTCAATTTTTTAAAATTATACTGATGTCTCTTTTTTAAAATTTTTTATTAATACTTTTTATATGCAAAACATATGTACGGGTAATTCCTAAACATTAACCCTTACAAAGCTTTCTGTTACAAATTTTTCCCCCCTACTCCCCACCCCTTTCCTAGATGGCAGGATATCCACTACATGATAATTATGTTAGAATACTTAAGAAATCGAATATATGTATAGTTATTGCCACACATCATTTTTTGTTCAAGAGAAATCATATCTATAAGAGAGAATAATCCGATAAAGGAAATACAATGCAAGCAAACATCAATAGAGAACATGAAAATGTTATGTTGTGTTCCACATTTCACATCCCTCTCTCTGGGTGTATATGGCTCTCTTCACCAAACAATTGGAACTGGTTTGAAGCATTTCATTGTTGAAGAGAGTCATGTCCATTAGAACTGATCCTCATATAGTACTGTTGTTGCCATGAATAATGATCTCCTGCTTCTGCTCATTTCACTCAGCATCAGTTCATGCAAGTCTTTCCAGGCCTCTCTGAAATCGTCCTGCTGGTCGTTTCTCACAGAACAATAATATTCCATAACATTCATATACCATAATTTATTCAGCCAATTGATGGGCATCCATTCAGTTTCCAGTTTCTAGCCACTACAAAAAGGGCTGCCACAAACATTCTTGCACATGTGGGGCCCTTTCTTTCTTTTATGATTTCTTTGGGATATAAGCCCAATAGAAACACTGCTGGGTCAAAGGGTATGCACAGTTTGACAACTTTTTGAGCATAGCTCCAAATTGCTCTCCAGAATGGAGAGTTGGATCCATTCACAGCTCCACCAACAATGCATCAGTGTCCCAGCCTTCCCACATCCCCTCCAACATTCATCGTTATCTTTTCCTGTCATTTTAGCCAATCTGACAGGTGTGTAGTGGTATCTCAGAGTTGTTTTAATTTGCATTTCTGTGATCAATAGTGATTTGGAGAAACTTTTCTTATGACTAGAGATGGTTTTAATTTCATCATCTGAAAATTGTTCATATCCTTTCGATGTCTCTTATTTTGGAGGAATAATTTCTTTGTATACTGAGTAACTACACTCAAGTCAATGTGCTTTGTAATAGAGAAACATAGTTAAATATAATCAATCAAAATATTTATCAAGTCTAACAAAATACCTATAACTCCCTATCTCTCTACCTCTTCTGCAGGACCAAGATTGGTCTGTGTGAATACACAGAATGTGGTTTCATTTGAAGGTTCTTTTCATGTACATTTTTTGTAGCTTTGAAAAATATTTTTAACAGCCTCAAAGGCTCTAGAAACATCTATACAACCTAGGACATGCCCTTTGATGAAATTAAGGCAACAGAGAACTCATAATTTTTTCATGATTTCCTTCTTTAAAGTTCTCCATCAATAAGGTACCTTTAATGTGTACAAATTAAAATCATGCAAAATGTAATAAGGATGACTTTGCTAACTTTCTGATTATCAATATTGTCACCAAAAAACAGGGAAATAAACTCTACATATATCAACCATGATTTTTCATGTTCAACAGAGAGTCCAAATCAATGAGCAATTTGTTTTACTTGGGGAAATCCTTCAGAAACTCTGGAAATATCTGAGATGATTTCATGCTTATTACATCAAGTCTTAGAACATCGCAGATCTTATAAAATGAGAACTATATTTATTCAAAAGAGTTCAATTTTACTTTCAATACAAAGAAAAAATAGTGTGTGTGTGTATGTGTGTGTGTGTGTATGCACAAGCACACTTGATACATACCTGTGGTTTCAGGTTTGACAAGAATTTAGTATTTACACAATAAATAGAACTTGAATAGCTTTGAAAAATGAGAAAATAAGTTGGACTCAGAATTTCAAAATAACAGAGTAGAGGTAAATAGTCAAAAATTAGACAATGCTTCTCATGAGTTTAAGTTTTCCCACAAAAAAGAAGCCTAATCAATATTGTCCCCATGATTCTCTAACACTATGAAACAACAATCTTTGAAGAATTCGAGTTCAGATTTCCTAAAGAGTAAAGAATGTAGGAAATATAGGAATTTCATCTCACTCTTTTCTGGACCAAGACTCATTTGTTAATAGTCAATAAGTATTTATTAAACAATTTCTATGTGCTAGTCATTTTATTAAATGTTGGAGAAACAAATATGAAATACTGAAAAAATTAATCATAGGGTCACTTCTAAGGGATATATGATCAGGTAGTGTGTGCAGGCCTTCTCAAAGACCTAAAGTCAGAACATCAACATTTCATGTCAGGGCTTTAACAGAAAACAAACTGTTCAGTTCAAGCTGAACCTGAAGGAAGTTAAAAAAAAAATTAACAGAACATCTTGAATTCTGTACTGGAGTCACAAAAGAAGGCATGGCTGGTGCAGTCCTTGGTCAGTCCTAGTAGTGGGTTAAAAGAGTCTGAGATTCAGAGTATCTATTGAACCTACTCAAAAGACAAAGCTTTATATATGTATCAGGAAACTAACCAAGGCCCAAACCACATTATTTCACTAGAAAAAAAGACCCAGAAACTGGGCACTCTAGAATTAATAAGAGGTAGCAACAATATCTAGATAGACTACAGAGGGAAAGGAACAAACAGAGCTGGCTCACTCTTTTAAGGATCCAGACTTAATATAAAATTTTAATCCAGAAGCTAAAGTTAGCAATAAATATAAAGAGAAAAACAAACAAAAAAAAATGAGGAAGTTAATTCCAATAGAATCAAAGGTGAAAATTAAGAGAGACTATGTGAAGTCTGAATTTGTTTTTAAGAAGTAAAATCAGATTATAAAATTTGGGAAGAAGTATTGTCATTAAACTAATATTAGAGAAACTTAATAATCAGTTAAATGTTCATAACCATGAGATTTCAATTGAAGAGAAACATTAGATAATTATGTGCACTGTTGGCAGAGCTATGATTTGGTTCAATAATTCTGAAAAGCAATTTGGGCAAAGTTCAAAAAGTAAATAAATTTTGCATACCCTTTTGACCCAGTTTTGGGCATATACTACATAGACATAAAGGAAAGTAAAAAAAGATCTATATAGATGATAATGTTTGTAATAGTTCTTTTTGTGTAGTGACACAGAATTAGAAATTAATAACAGAAATTAGAATTTAGAATTATAAATTAATAAAGTACCTGTAAAATGAGAAATGACTATACAGCTTATGGCATATGGATGTAATAGAATATTATTTTTGCCAAAAGAAATTACAAAAGGGAAGTTTTTTTTTTAAACCTGTGAAAATTGGTATGAATTGATGAAGAGTGCAGTGAGCAGAACCAGGAGAAATATTAATACAATAACATGACAGAGAAAAACAACATTGAAAAATTTAAAAACTGTCATCAACACAATGACAAACTAGGATTTCAAAGGACTGAGGATTCTTGACATTTTACCATTTCTTGACAAAGAAGCGATAAACTAAAAATATAGAATAAGACAGAATTGCAGAAAGTGCCATTGTGAGGTGTTTTGGAAGTGATTATACATATTTGCTCCAAGAGCTATTTTTGTTTCTTTTTTTTACCAATGAAGGAGAAAGAAGAGTCAGAGATAGAAACAGACAGAGAAAGAGAGCAAGAGAGGGAGAAAGAGACAGAGTAAGAGAGAGACAAAGAGAGGTAAAGAACAACAAAAAATAAAAATAAAAGAGACTCATTGAGATTATTTTGAAAAAAAAGAAGCAGAAAAGAACAAGAAGAAATATAGGTAAAAACAGCTTTCTTTGAAAGCTATGGGCTGAACTTATACTTGAAAAGGAAATTGCACATAAAAGAAATCTGTATTTTCATGTACATACTCTTTATAAAATGCTGGTATATGCTATATAACTACTGTTTTGTTTATAGTTTGAAGAGGAAGGTAAGGAGCGTGATCCAAACTTAATGTAAAATTATAATCCAGAAGCTGAGGTTAACAATAAATCTACAGAGAAAAATAAAAAATGGAGGAAGTCAATGCCAGAAGATTATAAATAGAATGTGAAATACGCATTCCATAATTGTTTCTATGCTCTGAAATTATTTTGTGTGTGCATAGTCTAACAAGAAGGTTTACTTTTGTTTAGTAATTCTTTTAATGAGTTTATTTCATCTTGATCAATGTAAAATATGCTAATTATAAGTATTTGCCAAATCTGATGTTTATGTGCTATTTGGGTTGTTTGCACCTCATTTTCTTTTTTTTTTCTTTTTAAAAATTTTTATTAAAGTTTTTTATTTACAAAACATATGCATGGGTAATTTTTCAACATTGACCCTTGCAAAACTTTCTGTTACAAATTTTTCCCTCCTACCCCCTACCCCTCCCCTAGATGGCAGGAAGTCTAATATATGCTAATTATGTTAAAATTCTTTTGTCCCTCATTTTCAAAGAAATCAATGACATTATGGACTGATGATATCTTGACTAGCACCTGAATTGTATTTAAGTGAGACAAAGTTGCACAAAGTCACCAGTCTCACTCCTTCATCCAGAAACATCAAGTCCAGTGGCAAGACAAAAGTCAAGATAATTGGCAATGGCCCAGGATCCAATGAATGCGGTTGGGATCTTTGATGAATGATCAACTTCAAGTATTGCACAGCACCTGTTTCAGCTGTTTTCACAGCCTTTGAAACAAATTGTTCTCATTTGCCTACTGCACCAGGAAATCTTCACATGCTTAAGATAGATATCCCTGTAATTCATGATTAGGTTTAAGACCTGTCTGTGACCCACAATCTGCTTTAGCCTGTTTACTGAGACACTTTTTATTTTTTCTATTTTCAAAACATTTTATTTTTTCCAAATACATATAACGATAGTTTTTAACATTCATTTTTATAAAACTTAGTGTTCCAATTTTTTCCCTTCTTCCTTTCTCTTTCCCTCATCCCCAAGACAGCAAGCAATCTAATGTAGATTAAATATGTGCATTTTAAACATATTTCCATATTTTTCATGTTATAAGAAAAAAAAGCAAACCAGAAGGGAAAAGATATGAGAAAGAAAACAAACAAAAAAAGGTTAAAATTCTATGCTTTGATCCACATTTAGTTTTCATAGTTTGCATTGTGCAATGCCAGAACAGAATTAGCAATCCCACAAATTGCTTTATATTTTGATAAGTATCAGCTTTATGTATTAGCATTTAATAGCATATCTTCCCAGCAGGTTGTAACCATAGTCATAACCTAATTGTAATATTAATATCATGTGACTGTTTTCTGTTTTTGTTATTGTTAAATAAATGGGGGCAACTAGGTGGTGCAGTGGATAGAACATCAGCCTTGAAGTTAGGAAGACCTGAGTTCAAATTTGGCCTCAGACACTTAACAATTCCTGGTTGTGTGACCCTGGGCAAGTCACTTAATCCCAATTGCTTCAGCAAAAAAATGAATAAATAAATAAATAAATGAGTAGTTTGTGTTTAGCATTTTCTTTGTACTTAATGAATAAACACCTGTCCTATACCTGTTTCACATAAAGCCTTGGATTCTTTAAAATTCTCTCTAAACATAAGCCTAAGTTTTAAATTATTTGACAGCAAGGGCTAAGATGTGGTATGATGATCTGAAGAGAATGTAGCAAAGAGACTCATCCCTGTTATTGTTAAAGATAGGCTCCCCAAGAACTGAATTTAGTCCAATCCTCATGCCTGAGTCCAGAGCATATGAAAACTTTGAGGAGAAAGAGTGGGAACTTACTGTTCAAGTAACACCTATTACTTGAGCCCAATAGCCCATTCTTAATGTTAGCAAAGAAAAAGAAGGGAAGAGAAGAAAAAAGAAAGAAAAAGAAAAGAAAACAGCTCAGTAAAACCCACCAGTATATCAAAAATGTCTGACATTATATTTAAGGTCTTACATTCATAGTTCTCCAGTTCTGCAAAGGATGTGGGTAAAACAAATTCTCATATATTTTTTAATATCAAGCTTAATGAAACTGCATACTCAATTGCTTTGCTATTTTGTATTTATCATTTATGTGTAGTCACTATATCAATTCTTTACTTGATTGTGCTTATTTCACTTTATATGAGTTCCAAAAAGTCTATATTTCTCTATATAGATTAATATAATTAATATATAATTTTTAATATATATTCACATATACCTCTGTGCATATATAGATATATGCATGTTTGTATATATATGTATACACATGGTATATGTGCATATATTAATATAAATGAATTTATATTTCTATATATGTAGGAATATGTGTATATACACACACACACACAGTCCCCTCCTTCCATCCCTTTATAGCTCAATAATATTCCATCACTTTTAGATTCTGGAACTCATGTAACTTCCTCAGTTGAATTTTGTTTTCAATTCTTTATTAAAATCTTTTTTTCTCCCTCTCTCCCTTTCTTTCTTTCTTCCTTTCTTCCTTTGCAGTTTTCTTCTACAAAATGACAAAAATAAAAATATTCACATGGCACCACATGCACAGTCTATATCAGATCATGTACCATTTTGGGAAGGGAAGGAAAGATAGAATTTTGAACTCAAAACTTTTTTAAAAAATGAATTATAAAAAAATTGCATGTAACTGGGGACAAAGATTAAATACTATTTTAAAAGAGTTTCCATTCCTTCATACCCCTAGCAAGGCAGAGGGATGCCCAGTATGAAAATGAATAATGCAAGACACTGGCTTTCTATGATGATCCTTACTTCTAATGGGATTTGATCTTTTAGGAAAGGCTTGATCATGACAAAGGATCTCAGATCTGAAGTTCAGAGGGAAAAAGAGATATATTGCCATATGGCAGTATATGAATCTGCCACTTTTTAGTTGTAACATCTTGGACAAATGGATTTTCCTAGTCAATTTTCTCAGATGTAATTTGGGTAAAACAGCATAGTGGTTTAAAGTGGTAGAAGCAGAGCAACAAGATTCTAATTTAAATTCTACCTTTTTGCTAAGTAAGGAGCAGTTAGATGGCATAGTGGACAGAGCACTGGGCATATAGTCAGGAAAATGATGAAGTCAGGGAGAATCATCTTCCTGACCTCAAATCTGTTCTCAGTCACTTCCTAATTCTGTGAGCCTTGGCAAATCACCTAATTCTGTTTACTCATTGGTAAAAGGAGCTGGAAAAGGAAGCAAGAACCTACTCAACTCTCTTTGCTAAGAAAACCCCAAGTAGGGTCAGGAAACTTGGAAATGACTGAATAGCCAGACTTGCTAAGTGACTTTGGATGAGTCTTTCCATATCACTAGCCCTCAGTTTTCAAATATTAAAAATGAAGATAGGAGCATATAGATGATATCATATATTCTTTCCAGTTCTAGACCTAGGGTCCTATGAGCCATCATTATTCTTATTAAAAAGGTATTAAAATAGATTTGTTGTTTATATCTCAGTAGTATTATTGTTTATATTTACGAATCTTAGAGTATTATATATTGTTTGCTGAGGAAAAGTATGGCAGAATGGATATAAGACCTACCTTGATATCAGGAAGATGGGGGATCACGTAATTTTTTGTGAAAATACTGTTCTTGAACTATGTCCAAAGGGATACCAAAGTGTGCATACCCTTTGATCCAACAGTGTCTGTGCTGGGCTTATATCCCAAAGAGATCATAAAAAAGGGAAAAAGGACCCACATGTGGAAAATGTTTGTAGCAGCCCTTTTTGTAACAGCAAGAAATTGGAAATTGAGTGGATGCCCATCATTGGGGAATGACTGAGTATGTTGAGGTTTATGAATGTTATGGAATATTATTGTTCTTTTAGAAACACTTAGCAGGATGATTTCAGAAAAACCTGAAGAGACTTACCTGAACCAGAAAAAGTGAAGTGAATAGGGGGGCAGAGCCAAGATGGCGGAGTGAAAAGGTGACTTTCTGCCTCTCCTCCGATCTTCTCTCAAATCAACAATAAAATAAGCCTCCGAACTGATCTTCAAGTCAACAAACTCAGAAATATTTGGGCACAGCTCTCTGGATAACTTCATATCAGGTTAGTCGGACTCAGACAGAGAGATAAATAGACGACAACTGTGCAGGCCGGAAGTGAGGGTGGGACTCAGCTCAGCTCATCTTGGAAGAAATTCCAAACTCCAAACTCCAAATTCCAAACACCTGGAGTTTATCTGAGGCACTCGGGACACTCTGCCCCGATTGGGGGCAGGTGTTCTGGCAGACTTGCCTTGTTTAAGGAGTAATTCGGCCTTAGTCCTAGCCCCCACCAGCCCAGCACCTTAAGTCAACTCGCCTAAGTGCCCCAGGGCAAAGCTTTTTGAAGCCGCTGCTTTTTTTTTCCCTACCTTAAAGAGATATCCACACTGTCTAAAAAAAAAAAAAATATGATGAAGAAGCAAAAGAGACCTCTCACCATAGACAGCTTTTATCAAGGCAAAGAAACGATCCCAGACCCAGAGGTTCCTTTAGACAAAAATCCAGAGAACATCAGCCAGGACCATCACTGGTCCCCTTTTCAAAAGGCCTTTCTGGAAGACTGCATA
>JAJPUD010024893.1:0-18201 GCA_023553655.1 Myrmecobius fasciatus
CTCTCTCTCTCTCTCTCTCTCTCTCTCTCTCTCTCTCTCTCTCTCTCCTGTGTGTTTGAGAGAGAAAGACAAGAGGTAGAGACACAGAGACAGAAGGAAGAGAATCAGATGGAGAGAGCCAGGCAAGCTGAAGGACACACACTGGCCTTCTCTCACCTTGCCCTGGGTCAGTGTGATAATTATATCCAAGATCAGCAGTTGTGTTAGGTATTGTGTTCTGGGTGCAGGATGATTTAAGGAATCAGTGGTCTTCCTTTCTCAAAAGTAAAAGCAATTCGAATTCAATGAAATTTCCATCCTAAAGGCAGGGAGCCTGGGAGGCTGCAGCCAGGCCTTTTTTGTCAGTCTATAGGAGTTAGACTGGGGAGTGGAGTCAAGGGAACCTGGCTGCTTTCTGCTCCTCTGGGGTGGTACAGCTGGATATGATTCCCTAAGCTGGGAACACCTGATTATGGGGGTTCATAGAGACTATAGAGTTATAGCTGAACTACCCACCCCAGAATAATTAAGGCTATAAATTCCTGGAGGTTATTCCTGGGCCTGCAGGAACCCCAGGTTCATCTGTCAGTTCCCAAGAGTCTAGGCGAAAGCATAGAGATGGAGGAAGGGAGAGGGGCTGTTGCCTCACTTAACCCAGACTTCAAAATGAATTTGAGGGATGATGGGGCAGAGAATGAGTTCAGGAAATCTTTGGCTTCCCCAGCTGCAAATCAAAGATTGGCCTAGGAGTCTTCAAGGTCCTTCGAGCTCCAGAATTTTGTATTCTAAGTCCCTTCTTCATCCTCTAAGAGTCTATATTCTAACATCCTATGGTCTAAGGTTTCTTTGCCCCAACAGTCTAGATTCAAATGATACTTGTCCTGTTTTCTAAAATGACAAGGTCCTAAGATACTGCGATCTCTGGCATTCTGTATTCTCCTTTCCATCTCTAATATTTGATATTTTAGTATTCTGTAATCTAAGATCCCTTCAGACAAATCTAAAATGAAACAATATTTTTTTTGTTTCCACATTATTTGTTCCAAGCTTCTTCCCAGTTTTATTTTTTTATATTCTAAGGTCTTTTCTAGTTTGGACATTTTTATATCCTAATTGTCCTCCAAACTCTAATATTTTACAGCCTGGCAATCTGTATTCTAAGAACCTTTCTGGTTCCCACATGGTATATTTTAATATTGACAGGTTTAATTTAATTGGTCTGTAGTACCATAAACTTGGTCCTTTGCTCCAATATTCTATCTTTACAAATCCCTTTTAGCTCTATATTAGGTTATTTATCAGTTCATATTTTTAGGTCTATTCCAGTGCTAATTTTTCTATGTTCTAATCAGCTATGTTCCAAGATCCTTTGCAACTCCAAGATTAGAGATCATGGCCCTTTATGTTCCAAGCTTCCTTCCAGCATTCACAGCTGGACTATTTTCCATTTACAGATTCTTAAGTCCTAAGAGCTCTTCCAGCTCTGATATAGCCTAAGGCTCCTTCTGACTCTAACATTATGTTTTATTTAATACAATATACTCTATACACTCTACACCCCAAGGTTCCTTCCAGCTCAGCCTTTTTTGGAACATTTTTTTTTTCTTTTATGGTTCTATGAAGCCTTTCTACATTTCTAGAAGTCGGAAGGGGCGGGAGTGAATAGGAGAAAGAATATTCAAGGCTCTCTTTACCCAAGACCTTGAGATCCCCACCAACTAAACCCAACCTTGGGGCCCCATAGAGTTGCAGACTAAAGGGGAGGGTGAGGAAGGGGGAGAGGCAGCAAACTCTTCCCTACTTGTTCTCAGCTAGGGGTGTGTGTGTGTGTGTGTGTGTGTGTGTGTGTGTGTGTGTGTGTTGGAGGGAATACATCGAAGACCTTCGGTACCCTTTCTCCCCCTCTCCTTTTTATACCTCACCCCTCAAACTTGAAACTATTGGAAGTGAGGATGAAAGGAGGGGAGGAAGTTATATGGAATCATTTTCCTCATCTTTCCCTCTTCCCTTCACTTTTTCTGAAGAAATGAGGTCCATAAACTGAAAGAACTTCGGAGGTTCAGATGAAGTGGATAAAAAAGGAAAGACAGGTGATAGAGTGGGAAAATCCCGTCAGGGAAACTCAGGCACAAGGGTTCTAACCTTGGTTCTTTTTTCTCGATCACTGTGTATGGACTAGTCCATTCTTCTATATCTGGACCTCAGTTTTCTCAAGTGTAAAAATAGCGGGTAGAGGTAGATAATCTCTAGGAACCTTTCCAACTCTGATGGTCACCAAGACTGACTCGAAAATTCACAGACTCGGCGTCCGGGCGCATATAGACACAACGGACTTCATTTGGAGAGAAGCTGTCTTTATTAGGTGATGGAGTCTACCATCCCTAGGGATCGGGAGGCAAAAAGCCTAGTGAGGAGCGTGTGGCTGTCATAGAGAGCAGATTGAGAGCCGAAAGATGGAGGCATAGAACGTCCAGGAAGCGGTTCCCCCACCCAATTCCACTCCCCCCATCCCAGCAGGCAGAAGTGCGTCCCCACAGGGGAGCCCGGAAGCACCTTGGGGAAAATCAGCAGCTGCTCACAGCCCCCGCTCTCCCTCAGGCTTCAGTATTATTGTTATTATCATCGCCATCTCTTCTTATTGTTATTATTAATCACGTCAACAACAATAATAACATCAAAGGCAAACTCTAACCTCTCAAGATTAAACAACCAAAAACATCCCCAGGAAAACAGGCTTCTGTTTGAGACAGACGAGCAGAGCAGAGACTTTAAATGGGGAGAAAATTGACAAATTTCCGTGGTCAATTTCCCTCCATTTCGGTCAATTTCATCTCTTTCCCTCCGGCGCTCGGAGAAGCAAAAGCAAAGGTGTGGGTGTAGAGAGGGAATATCTCCCAGTCTCCGATATCCGGGAGAATTCTGCCTCGGATCCAGGGTACCCGAGGTTGGGGGTCGGGGTGGGGGGAGAATCTGTACCTGTCCTCCTTTCCCTGCCCCCACGATATTTATTGCTCTGCCACTCCCAGCGGGCCCGCAGGATAGGTGCTTCGGAGATGGAGGGGAGGGAGAAGGTCCAGAGGTCTGTTCAAGGGGGACGCCTCGATGCTTGCTTGCCACCCCCACCCCCCAGCTCCCAATCCCCTCAATTCATTTGTTTAGTGGCGGCTTTTTTTTTCTGTTCTTCCAACGCTGCCTCCACTCGGACCACCCAGGAGCCGCAAAATCGAGCTGGAGAGAGGTCCTTTCGCTTGCTTGCTCACTCGCTCCCTCTTGCTCGCAGCCGGGTTTGAGGCAGCCGGCTCGGGAAAGGGTTCCCGCTTCCTAAACTCCCCTTCCCCAATCTCCCTCCCCCGCCCATCAGCCCAGTCTCCTTCCTTTGTGCTGGCTTTTCTTTCTCTTCCCTTCCCCCACCCCTGCTCTCCCAACTTCTCCTCTGGCCCTGGAGTCCGTTTATTTAAACCCCGCCTTGGAAGGAAGGCGGCGGGTTGGGCAGGGCGCGGAGGGCAGCGGGGGTAAAGGAGCCGCAGGCCGGGGTTGTCCGGAACAGGAGAGAGACAGAGAGACAGAGAGAGACAGAGAAAGAGAGAGAGACAGAGAGAGGGAGAGGAGAGAAGAGGTAGCCGGGTGTGCTCTCGCTCTAGGTGGGCAGGGGCCAGGGTCTACACAGGAAGCAAAGCCGCAAACAAATCGGATCCTTTCGATTTGAAAACAAACTGCGGAGTCCCATCAACCCAAAGCTCTGGGATGCCATTCGGCCTGCCCCCAATACTCCAGGTGTTACAGGGATGCGGGTTTGGAGCGAGACCTAAATTAGAGAAGGAGCAGGGGAAGCTCTGGGACCTGAGAAAGAGGGCTCAGGTGGTCAGAGCTTGGCTCAGATACTGGAGCGGTTACTGGCGGGGGTGAGTGGCAGCCCTGGGTGGAAGGGCCTGTTTGTGCGATGGGAAAATCTCGGAAGGTGCAACATCCAGGCTCTGGATATCCATCCACTTGAGAAATTTTCGCTTTTGAAGAGCCATATTTACTGAACTTAGTTTTCCGTCTGGAGTTAGCCGACTCTTTTGCTGCTGCACTGACTCTCCGGTACTTCCCTCTCTTCCCTGTTATCCAAACGAGTTAGGAGAGTGGATTTGATTTGATTTTTTATTAGTGCTTTTGGGGAAGGAGCCTTCCCTCGCTGGCAGTTGGAGGTACTCTGCTTTCTCACCCATTTCCTTGCGATTGCCTGTTTCTCATCTCTCCCCTCATCCCAAATCTCGGAAGGGCTCGGACATTTAAAGGTTGCCCCCTGCAGAGACAAGAAAAAGGAAGTCAAGGCGAGGGGGCGGCGGCAGGCTGATTAGGAAAGCACTAAATTCCCCTTGGCCCAAGGCTGGGCAGCTCCCTAACCTCTCCCTACTCTCCCTACCCCTGCCGGTGGCGATCTCTGATTCTTCGCACCAAGCGGACTCAGATTGGAGTTTAAGTTCCCCTATTCCCCGATTTTCTGTAGCCCTCCATCAGTCCAGATGAACTCCCGCTGCTGTTCAGAGGCTCAGCCGCCTGGTTGGGGAGAACCGAACCATGGTCCCCTCCGAGAACCTAGTTTGGTGCATGTGGCAGTCAGGAGGAGCCGCCAGCAGGCAGGGCAGTCCCGCTGCCGATTAGAGAAGGGATCTATTCTGGGAATGCAGCTGCCGGTGATGGATAGATAGTAACCGACCCGGGGTCCAATCCGGCCATAATCAGCAGCGAGTCCTTTTCTCTCCCTGAGCTCCCATCTTAAAATGATTATTTAAACACGACGTTTTCTGAAGTCTCTCCCAGCTTCCTATTCCGTCTAAGGTTTCTTCCAATTCTATTTAATTCAGTTCAATCCTAAAACCATCTATTACGCGTCTAAGTATCAAGCACCGGGCTGGGCTCTGGGGATACAGAGACAAAAGAAACGGTCTTCCTTTTGGGAGAAGGCCAGGTTACACCAAGAAGTATTTTCTGGAGGGACAAAATCACAACCGAGGTAATCAGAGCAGGCTTCTTATGAGAGCAGGTTTCAGAGCTGAGCCTTGCAGGACCATAGACGCTCAAAAAGTCTAGCTGGAAGGGACCTCAGAGATCATACAGTCTAGCCTTCTCGATTTACAGATAAGTAAACTGAGGTTCAGAAAGATTAGGGGACTTGGCACAATTCATTTATTCTGATGGTGAATGGCAGAATTGGGATTTGAGTCTCTGATTCCCTAACAAGCTTTTTTTTTTTTTTTTTGAGGAAAAAATGAGGAGTGAGTGAATTCCAGGCATCAGGTTCAACTTGTCAAAGGGACTGAGGAGGGAGAGGAGAAAAATGGTTTTCGTCACCTTCGAACAGCTGTGATACTTAATATACTTACTTAGAACATTTAATATCTATGTTTTTAGCTCCTTCCCGGGGCTGATACTCTCCATTTTAAGTTTTAAGCTCCGTCCCCGCGGTGAAATGATTTTGTTTTATGGACCTTTCGGCAGCCAGCCCCAATAGTGGAAGGGAACGATGTCTCGATCCCTGCGTATTAAAGTGGAAATGTTCAGGAAACTGAAGCTTCGGTAATCTCCCAGCTCTTTGGGAAGGAGCATTTATATTGTGTTATGACCCGACTCCAACGAAACCTCCAGATCTACGGTTCCCATGAGTGTATGGAAGTGTGCCCGGGATCCTCCTCGGCTCCCAAAAGTGACCTGGGTCCGGGGTTGTCTCCTTCCTATTCCACCCCAGCTATCCGGAAAAGGCTCTCCTTCAGCACTCACCCACTGTCGCCACAATTTATCGGACTATAATTAGGTATGGGGGGGGGGTACACACATAGTCCTTACGGGACATGCAGAGCTGGGTCAAATCCTACTTCTTTGTGCTCTAGAGTTCATTGGAACGATTAAAAAAAAAAAAAAAAAAAAAAAAAAAAAAAGGAAGGCCGGCCCTGATTGTACCTGGGATTTGATGCGGAGATTCTTGGGAAGCTTTAGGGGTGAAAGAACTCTTGAAGATCATGTAGGGCAGCCCCTTCATTTTTCAAATAAAGAAACTGAAACCCAGAGAGAGAGGACTTGACTGACGTCGACCCGTAGTCAGGAGCAAAGACCTGACAGCTCTAGGTCTCCAGGGACTCCCTCTACTCACAACATTTCCCGAAGGACTGAAAAAGTTTTTCTTTGATATCCTTGGAAAGATAGAGACCTTGCTGAAGACCGGAGGTCGGGGTGGAGGTCCTATAAAGTAGGGGAGAAGAGGCGGGGAAGGGAAATGGGCACTTTGCCTTCTTTAATCCCTCTTTCTGTTGCTGCTGGGGAGAATCTCCAAGGGCCAAGGTTGGGGTGAGGGTCTATAGGGAACAGGTGCTCGGACTTTAAAGGGGCTGCGATCGGGCCTCATTTCCTAAGGAAGGTTTCTCCCGCCTCTCGGCATTTTACACTCTCCTAAACTGCCTTGCTGCTCTGGCTTGAGATTCTACCTTCCCACCTTCCCTGGAGCTAGGTCTGGACACCTCAGCCTCTCTCCCACTTCCCAGACTCTTGGGCCCCTTCCCCCTTCCGGAGCCATCTCAGACTTTTCCATTGCTCCCATTAGCCCCTCCCGGGCCTGCCTCTCTATCTAGAAGCGGACGGTCCAATGAAACTTCTCTAAACCCGCCTGAGGGAAAGCACAGAATCATCCCGAAAATCTCCGCTTTAGAAACGGAAAGACAGAAGAGAACCAGGGAGAGCGAGAATGTGAGTGTGAGTGTGTGTGCGTGTGCGTGTGTGTGTGTGTGAGAGAGAGACAGAGACACGGACTGATCCACAGACAGACCGAAGGAGACAGAAACAGAAAGACTCAGAGGCCGAGAGAGAGACAGAGACACCACGGATAAAATAAACTGAGGAAACTGAGATCCAGAGAGGGAGAAGGCTTTGCCTAAAGGCACACAACAGGGCTTCGATTTGAACCCCGTTCCTCTGATTTCAAATCTAGGCAGTATGACCTTGCCCGCGGGCCCTGGAATCAGCCCTGTCATCTTGCAGATGGGCACACCTGACCCAGAGGGGCGAAGTAATTGCTTAGTTAGGCAGCGGCACACAGACCCGCTGGCATGGTTGGTTGGCACCTTGCCCAATGTGTGGGGAAATTGGGGGCAGAGTTACGTGCCTTTTAGACCCTCTGCTTGGGGTCTGCTCAGCAAGCCCAGCGTCCTTCTCTTTGCCCCGGTTCCTTCCTTTCTGATCACGGGACCTCTTCTTTTTGACCTCCACATCTAGCCCTCGTTTCCTCTCGCGTCCCTATCTCTCTTTCTAGCAATCCCCCCCTCCCCCGCCTTCCCCAAGTCCCTTCCTAAATGCTCCATAGCCCCATAACAAGGTCCCATCTCCGCCTTCTCCACACACGCCACACTCAGGAGAGCCGCGTACTTCTTTCTCTGAGCCTTTTCTTGCTCCCCTCCCGGGAACCATATTATTCCGGCATGATCTCCTGCTTCCTACTCCCCTCCCTGGATTGATGGGAATAGAACCCCAGCATTTGCCGGGGGTGTGTGTGGGGGTGGGGTGTGAGGGTGGATAGCATTCAGTCTGTGTGCTCAAACTCAGCTTCTGGAGCAAGCGAAGCAGCAACCTCCGAGTCTCGGACCCTCGTCTGCCCCGGCCTAACTGCCGGAAGAACGCAGGCCCTGAACTAGTCTAGTTCTGATAGGAGTCTGTGAGCCATCCCCATGCTGGCCGGTTCCTCAGGCGCGCCTAGGTCAGGGATCGCGGCTTCTTCCCGGGAAGTCACCTGGCTCCTTGGAAGCACTGCCCCGGCCTGAACCTGGCTCCCTTCCTCATCCCACCTGCCCCTTGCTCTCTTACGCAGCGCCTCGGCCGCCCCTCTCCACCTGGAAACTTTTTCTAGCTCCGGCGTTCTGTTTCTCCCTTCTAGACTCAAGTTCCCGTCTCCTTCTCTCTCTCTCTCTCTCTCTCTCTCTCTCTCTCTCTCTCTCTCTCTTTCTCAAGTAGGTATGTTAAGTGTGATCCTAGATATTGGAGGATCCCGGAGTCGGAGTCGGAGTCCTCGGATCCGTGGGTCTGTCAAAGTGCCGCGGCCAGCCAGCAATGGGCCAGGTCCGGGCGAGCCGGGGAAGGAGGCTGCGGCTGCAGCGGCCAGGCCTGAAGAGGCTCAGGGGGTGGGATGAGGCCGAAATGCCCCGTTGGGCCTGGGCTCCGGAGACCTCAGGGAGATCTCGGCTTCCTAAAATCTGGGTGCTCTGGGCACAAAAAAGGGGCCCCTAAAACTCTGTGTTCTCGCCCCACTGACGACAGAAGGGGGCCACAGTCCTTGGAGGGTGCAGAGGTGGGGTCCACCCCTCATCCCCAGCCCTCCACTTTCCCCTGTTGAGCAGGTGGGCGCTAACTCCGCACTCCCATGGGAGAAGCCGGCAGGTTCAGTCTTTGCTGCCCAACATGAGGAGCAGCGCCTGCAGCATCCCTGGGCATTCTGGCCCTGACCTGGATGTCCTGGGGTACGAGCCCGCTCTTGTCTGGGACTCAGAGAAACTCCGAGGGCGACTGGGAGCGAAAACCCCGGAGTGTACAATCAGAGCCGCTCAGTGTGGATATCGACTCTGAGCCTTCCCTTATATGTCAGGTGACCTTGACCAGGTTTATTCGACTTTCCAGGGCCCCAGAATCCTCCTGTGTAAAGTGAAAGGGTTGGGCTCCGTGCTCTTCAATGTCTCTCGGAGCACCGACCTTTGAAAACCGAGAGATTGTGCGGGTGCGGCAGGAGAACTAGGTGCATAAGCCGTGGAGACTGAGGGAGCCCGAAAAGCCCAGAGCCTTGGGGGATCGGAGGACCAATCTATTCCTGACTCTGTTGTGCTCTCTGTCATCTCGTTGGTCCCTGTCTCTGGCTTTCAGACTCTAGCATATAAAGTCGGACCGGACTATTTTGCCCAGGATGTTGGAGGCAGCCGTGACCTTGCCTTAAATACTAAGGTCTTTGGGAAACCCCTGGCCCGGGTTTTAGTTAAAGCCCTGAGATCAGCCTAACCTGACCCTAGATATCTGGACTGGGCCGGGGCTATTTAGGGCCAAGCCTGGCCAGGGCGGGCGGCTGGCATTCGGCTCCGGATTCAGGCTCCTGGAAGCCTCCCCACCCACCTTCTCTCATTCCTTCCACCCCTGCCCCTCCTTCTTTCCACTTTTTTCCCCTTTCTTCTCTCCTTTTATTTCCCTGCCCCCTTTCTTTTCTCTCTCTCCCCACCCCCCCATCTTCTCCTATGCTTTCTTTTTTCTTCTCCTTTCTTCTTCTCTTCCTTTTAGACTGGTTATCTGCTCACGCATTTAATGGGTTTACTTCACCTCCGGCTTTCTCCGGCTCTCAGATGACCTTAGGGATGGCACTAGTCCCTACAGTCAAAAAGGGTCCTGGGAGAAAACTGGGACACAAGGGTCTGCTTAGGGAACGGAACACAGGAAGCTCAGGAGGTTCATCCTGTAGCCTGTGGGTCTTGGGTCCGGATGGAAGGAGATGGGGTTGCGGAAGGAGTTCACAGTTCCAACCACGAGAAGGGCAGAGAATCGCTCTTTTAAAATCCCTCCGCGTTGCCCCAGTTTGCTTGACAGTCGAGTAAGAAATCTCGTTTACAAGACGGAACCGAGCGGCTTGTGTCGTGTCTGTCCCCGTTCTGCCCTCTTGTTGCCGTCAGCACCACGGATCCGTGGGCTCACGTTCCTCTGTTCCCACAGGGTGAAACCACTTTTCGAGGGTCCTGGAGATGATTTTTTTTGTGGGGGAGGGGAGAAGTTAAGGGACCCTTTTCAATTTCATTCTCTAGACAGCTGAGGCCGCTTCTAGAGCGGAGGTCCGAAAGGCTCCCATCTTCCCCAACGGGCAGCCCTTGTTGGCTGGGACAGTGGGCAGGGCGTACTCCCATCATCCCCGTGCTACGCCCAACGGGCAGCTCTTGTTGGCTGGGACAGTGGGCAGGGCGTACCAGGGACCGAGGACAGAGGAGGCCTGGGAGATTCTGGGCACAGGGGGTGAGGGAGGGCCGGCGCAACCCCCAGGAAAGATTGGGCACAGTCGCTTTCCCTTCTCCCTCGTTTTTCAGCCAGTCAGCGAGTGCCAGTTTCTCCAAGCCGTCCAAGTTGCCAAAGCCCGGCAGGGCAGCAGGAACTTCTAATTGTCCTTAGAGTTTCGCAGCCCGGCAAACTGAAGGGCCCGGAAGAAGAGCTAGCTAGCAGGGTGTAGCACAGCACCCTTAGGTGCTCAGAAGACCTGGCTTTCGTGGGAACGGTGAGAGCTAAATGTGACCGGGCTGGGAGCCGGCCTCAGGTTTCCAGCACTGTTCAAGGCTCTCCCACTCCGATCCGCGGGGACCCCCCCCCCCGCCTCCCGTCCAAGTCTGGGGAGCTGGTAAGACTTTCGAAGAACTCTGAACATTACCCTCTTCTTGAGGAGGATGCTGAAGCTCAGAACCGAGTGAGAAGCCCACAAAGGTGTTGGGTTCGAGGTCTGTGGTTGCTACCTCCTTCTCTCTAGTCATTCTCTCAGATGGGAAAATGTCCCTTCCCTCTCCCTGGCGATTGTGAGAAAACCACGGGAGAAAAAGGAACGGATTCTATAGGGTCTCTGCGCAGTCACCAAGTAGTTAGCAGTTTTCTGCTCTGCTTCTATCCCTGATCCACGGAAGGGCACAAATTAACCATCCCAGGAGAGGGTCCGAGCGTTGAAAGGAGGGTAGGACCTGCGTCCATCCCCCTTCTCTTTTTCATTCCCAGTCTGATTACTGTCTGGAGCTTGGCCCCTTGGGGAAGGATTCTATTGGGGACGGGGTGGAGTTCCAGAGAACCCAGTGCATAAGCACAACTGAACCTCGGGCTGATGGTGCCCCGGGAGGAAGAAGACACCCTTCTTTAAGACTCAGGGACACTCTCTCTTGGGTTTTCCCCGTCCTCATTTCCCTTCTAACTCGAAGAAGTTGTAGCCCTGGGATCCAATGGGATCTCAAGAAAAACCGGCAGCTTGGGAATCGGGGAAAAGTGACTTCAGGTCTCGGGTCTTAAAAGAGACAAGTGGGCACTTAAGGGTAAGGCCGAGACCTCCCCGGGGCCAATTTTGATTGGAAATAGATACTAAGGGCCCCGATGTTCCCAGCTCTCTTTCCCCCAACCCAGAACACCTGGGACTCAAATCTGAGCCAAGTCTGGGGACAGAAGCCCAGACTGTGAAACTGACTTGGTGACGCAGGCCCCGGGCTCCGGTGACTCATCTCGGAAAAAGGCGTTAGACTGGGGAGTGGGGAGGGAGGAAGAGGAGGAAGAGGAGGAGGAGGAGGAGGAGGAGGAGGAGGAAGAGAAGGTAGAGAGGCTTGGATCCTTCCAGAGGGTCCCAACAGCCGCCAGTCTCCGCCAGCTTCTTCCCTGAATGCCTTCTTCTTCCCTTCCACTCTTCCCTTCCCACTTTCTCTTCATTCTCTCTCTTTTATCTTGCCCCTGTCTCCTCTTCTTCTTCTTTTATTTTTTTTCTTTCCATAATTTCCTCATGCTCTTTCCTCTCTTTTCCTCTACTTGCCTCTGTCTCTGTTTCTCTCCTTCCTAATCTCCCACCTTATTGGTATGAGTTGGTAAGAGATTCCCAGCTCCACTGTTCAGTCATAGTTCAAGCCAGGAGTTTGAGAGGGGGAAAAAGGAGCAAGAATCCTATGTGTCTTTTGGTTTAAAGTTGGACAGAGTTGGGCTCATAAGATTTTGAGCTGCAAGGGATCTTATTTCCTCTTTTTCACTGGGGAAACTGAGGCCCACTGATGAGAAATGCGTCTCCCAGAGTCAATGGATATTAATAGAAGAGAACTTCCTCACTATCCAGGTAGTTTTCATTGTCCTGGGCGGTTTTTAAAATTCACCTGATGATGGCTAGTCGAAAGTGCTGTTGGAGAGGTTGGTGGTGGAGGCTCAGAACTTCTCCAGAGTTTAGGATCCTTATTCCTTGAACCCTGAAGGAGTATCTAGGAGGAAGACAGCCTTATATGAACCCCACTGCCCAAACACTTCCTTTCCTTTATGAAGCTGTGTGGGCTGCCATGGGTGCTTGCCTACCCATATGCCTTTCCTTCAAAACTTCAGCACCTCTTCCCTCCTTGGCCACTGGAATGTGAAGCTGGTACTGATTTTGGAGGTGATCCAGAATGACTAATCCAGAGATGGAAAGGGTCTTAGATGATCCTTTGTGCAGCTTCCAGCAAGGTGAAGAAATCTCTGCTCCATCTTCTTCAAATGCAACTTCCATTGATGGTGAACTCACTACCTTAATGAATTTAATTGTCAGGAAGTTTGGTTTTTGTTTTATTTTTTTAAGCCAATTAAGTTTAATTTGACAACTACTAAGTCCATACTAAACACAAAGCTCCTTGATATAGAAAGGAACCTAAATCAATTCTTTGTATTTCCTCATTTAAAAAATCACCTCTTTTCTCTTCTCTTTGCATCATCTCCCTCCCAAGTTCTGAACTTTGTGACTAAACAGAACTCATGGATTTTTTTTTTCTTTCAGGCCCTTCAAGACAGCTAGATAGAATTGTAGAATAAGAAAGGGCCTTCAAGGTCATAGAGACAGATTAACCTCATTTTATAGAAGAGGAAGCTGAGGTTCAGAGTGGTTACATGACTGGTTAGATTCCTAATATTTTTATCTTCAAGTCAAATATCCCTAATACCATCAACTCCTGCTCATGGAATATGAACTAAAGACTCTCCATGCTGGTAGTCCTTCTCTGCATCCTGTCCAGTTCATTCACCACTTGTGTCCAGAATTCAGCAGCAACTTTCAGAAGAGCAGAAGACATGGGACTATTCCCTCCCTAAACTGCAAAGCTCTTAAGCTCTCCTTGCAGCCCCAAATCATGGCACTGCCAACTCACATTAACTTTTCTGGCCATTAAAATATCTTAGGCCTGGCTATGCCCCCCCTCCATTTCCTGAGATTGTATTTTTGAGCCAAGAGATGAGACTTTCCTTTTACTCTTTTTGAATGTCATCTTAATCCTGTGTCCAGGTTCTATCTAACCTACTGGGACTCTTACAGATCTTGATGATGCATTTTAGCTTTGTGTCAACTTCTAAAGACGGGAAGGTCATTCAGAAAAATGTTAAAGAGTATACCCCCTCCCCATCTCCATCCTACTCAACCCCCTCCAGTATATGTCAAATTTCTGGCTTTTTAGCAGGAGGAACCAAACTCAGGACATCAATGGGGAATGGTTTTCCATTCTCAGACTGAGTGGAGCAGGTACTTTACCCCAACTGGAGCTGACACACCTTGCCCTCAGCTCAGTGTTATTCTTTTCTTCTTTTAGCTTTCTTTGAAGTCACCCAAAGAACTACAGAGATGGAAAGATTCTTAAGAGACAGTCCAACCTCTTTCTTTTACATATGGGGAAACTGAGGCTCAGAAAAGAGAAGTGACTTGATTAATATCACATAATGGAAGCATTGGGCCTATACATCAGGCCCTCTACTTCTAAATTCAGGATTCTTTCTCCTGTTCTAGTTCATCTCTCATAGGAGCTGGGGCACTGGCAGTGGATAGCTCCTTCTACCCTGGGGGTGGAGTGGGGGAGAGGCACAAAGGGAATGGAGCTAAAGATGGCTACTGGGAGCAGGAAGTTGGAGGGAGACAATGGGAAGCTGGGCATAAGGGAAGTGGATGGATGGGTACAGAATAAATTACTGGTACTATTTTTCAGTCTGGGTTTGAACACACACACACACACAATACACATAATTTACCATCATTCAGCATACATATACTCTTACCTGTACATAAACTACTTCCAACGTAGCTCCTGCTGTGGGTCTGTTGTTGAAGAAGGAGAGGTAAGAGGAGGATGAGTGGGATTTTTGCAAACTTGATTTCTGTTTGTCTGAATCTGTGTCACTATAATGCTTTAAAAATTGCTTTCTGTCTATCTACCATCCATCCATGTGTCTGTCAGTCTGTTCCCAGTTCCCCGTATCCATCTATCTCTCAAGGCTATTTTTCATTTTATTTTTCCTCATCCTTTGCCTCTACATAATAAAACGATTTTCTTCAGGAAACATTCACCTATTTCTTTATGTCTCTGTTTGTCTGTCTCTCTTCCTTCCCCCAGTCTCCTCTCTCCCAAATCAAGGACAATTCCTGACACATTGCAAGAGCATAGGATCATGGATGTGAAGCCCAAAAGGATTTCACCGACCATCTAGTCCAAGTCAAATTAGCAAGGATTAGGTGTTTAATCCATGTCAACCTGTGCACTAAGCTGAGAGGTTACAAAGGACATAAACAGGCCCTGCCTCATGGGCTCACATTCTAACAGGTGTGGGGGGTAAACAACAACATGTATACAGGTACAGATAAGACAAATATAGAATAAATGGAAGATAGTCTTAGAAGGGAAGGCTGAACCAGTGGAGAGAGGGGAGGGGAAAATGGGGAGAGATTTCTTGTGGGCAAGTTACTAAAGTAAACTAAATCTATTTTTTTTTCAATGAGGCAATTGGGGTTAAGTGACTTGCCCAGGGTCACACAGCTAGGAAGTGTTAAGTGTTTGAGGCCAGATTTGAACTCAGGTCATCCTGACTTCAGGGCTGGTGCTCTATCCACTGTGTCATCTAGCTGCCCTAGTAAACTAAATCTTGAAGGAAGCCAGGGAGTTAAGAGGCAAGGGTGAGGAAAGAGAGCATTCTAGTCATGGGGCACACCAGTACAAAGGCACAAAAATAGGAGATCAAGTATCATTCAGGGGGATGAGCATGTTGGCCAGTGGTGGATTGTATTTGGAGGACAAAAAAGACTGGAAAGGTATGAAGGAAACAGGCTGTGAAGGACACTCAGTGGTAAACAGAGGATTTTAACAAGGAGCCATTGGAGTTTATTGAGTATGGGATTACAAGTCAGATGGATCTTTGAATTAAAAAAATCAATTTGGCAGCTGAGTGGAGGATGAATTGGAGCGAAGTTAGTGACTTGTCCAAGATCACGTAGGTATTAAAAGGCAAATCAAAAGGCAGCTAGATGGTGCAATGGATAGAGCACCAGCCCTGAAGTCAGGAGGACCTGAGCTCAAATCTGGCCTGAGACACTTAACACTTCCTAGCTGTGTGACCCTGGACAAGGTCCTCATTGCAAAAAAAAAAAAAAAAAAAAAGGCAAATACAGAATGAAAAGCCAGAAAACCTGACTCTAAATCTGGAGAGCCCTTTTCACGGTTCTACTCTGTGTTTGTTGAATTGAACCGAATTGAATTCTTGGAGTCTTCGTCTCCTATGCCCATAAAATCATAGGACTGATTTAAATTGCAAGGAATCGAATTCTCGAATCAAATCCAAATAGTTGGATTCCTCCCATTTGACAGATTAAAATATATTCAGAGAAGCTAATAGATTTGTCTAAAAGTCACACATTAATTTAGGTGACTCAAGATTCAAATTCAGGCTTTTTCTGTAATGCAATATGAGAAAAATAAGTGAAATGATGTCCAGAAATTCATAGGAGATAAATCCCATGGAAGGAACTATAAACAAAATATATAATCTTGGATACCTTAACACACAACATACAAAGTATAGACAGCACATAAGAAGACCTAGAAATACTAACACAGGAGGCAAATCTGACCTCATAGTAAGGAGATTTAGAAGAATAAGGTCAATGATGGGACCATGGATCTGGAAAGGTAAACCTTATTTTCTCATTCTCAAAGAGAAGAACAAAGGTCCATACAAGTTATATAGAACGGATGGTTGGTAACCTCAAGGAGAAAGGTTCTAGCAAATGGAAAAACTGGGAGACATAAAGTGGGATTGATATTGAGTCTTGAAGAAACTCAGGGAAGTTAGGGGACAGAGGAGGCATGGGAAGGGTGGAAGTGGGTAAAGTTACAAAGGAGCTTTGAATGGCAAACAGGATTTTATATTTGATCTTGGAGGTGACAGGGAGCCACTGGAGTTTATTTAGGAGGGGCTGACGATTATATTTGTGTTTTAGAAAGCTAATTTGCTGCAGGAAGACCAAGCTAGGAGGTTTAAATAATCTAGGAATAGAGTGAATAGCATCAGAAGAGAGAAGAGGACATTTATGAAGACCGTTTCAAAAGGTAAAATCGACAGGCCTTAGCAACAGATTGAAGAGGTGTAAGAAATAATGAGTGTCAAGGATGGCCGGTAGATTTTAAGTCTGGGTGTCTGGAAAGATGTCGGTGCTCTTGACAGCAGTAGGGAAATTAGGAAGAGAGAAGAAAGAGTTCCGTTTTGGACATGTAGAGTTTGATGTGTTTATAGGAAGAGAAGGAGGTGAGTGGACCGGATCTCTTTTGGGAAACTGCACATTCCCTCTCCTTACCCCAAACTCTCTACATAAGAAAAAAGGTCCATCTTTCCAATGTAGACATTTTACTGGTGATTCTACTTGGTGATAAGACCTGGAACAGCATTGCCTCTGAAGAATTAGGGATGAACATCACTCAGCGGTCAAGGGAGACCCTCAGTGGGTATGAGAACCCTTGAGAGAAGATTGAAAAGTAAAGAAGAATGAAAGGAAATGATGTTAGTGGGAAATTGAATACTAATGAGAAGAGATGGACTGATTCAATGGGGAAAGTGAGGGAATAAAATGGGGAGAAGCAGAATGCTTCATCCACTCCTCCTTATCTCAAGAGAAATCAATGACATCTGCTAGCATTTTGGGTGGACTCCTTGTGCTAAAGAACATGGACAAGAGTTGCTTGGGAATGGTCAACTTGAATGGATCTTTCCATCACTGGAGAGATCTCCCCTAATTCCTGAAATCACAAATCCATCTGAGTTCCAAGTATGGAGTTCCCACTGCTCTTGGTGCTGGTAATACAAAGATTTTTGCTTTTAAGGAGTTGCTCTACACCAGATTTGGGGTGAAGTTTTGTTGAGACATACCAGGTATGCAAACAAAACAGGGTGCAAAATCAGGCAACAAGCACTGATTAAACACCTACTATACATTGATTTTTGTGCCAAGTGCTGGGAATACAAAGAAAGGAAAAAGCTCAAGGAGCTCCCAGGCTAATGGGAGAGATGACATGCAAAAAATGAACCACAAAATAAATATAAAGTAAATAGAAGATAATCTCACAAGAAGGAAGGAAACAAACATTAATGAAACACCTACTATGTCCTAGCCACCATGATATGTACACATTGTTGCAAGGATTAAATGAAATCATTTTTTAAAATTTCATTTATCTTCACAACAATCCTGAAAGGTAGGTGCTTTTATTATTCCCATTTTACAGTTGAAGAAATGGAGATAGAGGTTAAGTGACTTGTCCAGGATCACTCAGTTAAAAGTATCTGAGGTTGCATTTAAACTCAGATCTTCTTGATACTTTTCCCAGAACTATCCAATGGGAAGAGGGTATTAGCAGTGGGAAAGACCTAGAAAGACCTCCTGCAGAAGGTGGGATTTGAGCTGAATCTTGAGGGAAACCAGGAAAGCCAGCAGTTGGAGGAGAGCCAAGTATGTGGGACAGCCAGCGCAAATACAAGGAGGTGGCAAATGACATTTTGTATATTAGGAACCGAAAGAAGGATAAGGTGCCTGATTGATCTCTGTATTTGAGGTAAAAGTGTTCTTGGGAAATGTGAAGGATTGGGCACTTGGAGGAAGTACAGGAAAGGACCCAGAACACACCAGGCTCTGATCTTTATTTCCTTGGACATTCGCTGGACCTCATCCTCCTCGTAAGATAGCTTGGTGGATCTAGATGTCTATCCAGCTCTAAATCTATAATTCTAGTGAAACCTATGAATAAAATCCCAGATATTATGAATTTTGCTTATTGTCTAAGCTAGTAGGGTATAAAGCTAATGACAGTGGAGAAAGAGCCTCCAACTGGGCCCCTTGGCCTGGATAGGAAGGGGGTCTGTAGCATCTGAGCCCATCTGAAGAGGAGTCCTGGCCCCCTACTCAAGGCCTTTCATCCCCAGGGCTAGAGACAAAAGGAGAACAGATGAGGAGGAGGGAGGAGGGGCAAGGGCAGAGCAGCTCCTTAGAGATCCCTTCTGAAAGGTGCTCACCAAGGATGCCTTCCCCCTCCTTCAGAGCTCCTCTTGTCAGTTCCCTCCCTCCCTACTCAGGTGGTCACAGGGCCTGGGAGAAAGGAGGCCATTCTCAAGTGCTAGGAGAGGAGGAGGGGCGTGTGTGTGTGTGTGTGTGTGTGTGTGTGTGTGTGTGTGTGTGTGTGT
>JAJPUD010024894.1:0-18198 GCA_023553655.1 Myrmecobius fasciatus
AGATGGGGAAACTGAGGCAAATGGGGTGAGGTGACTTAATCGGGGTGTCACAACTACTAAGGGTCTGAGGTTGAATCTGACTCAAGTCTCCCAGAGAATGAAGTCCCGGGGCCTTAGGGAGTGTTGCTAACAACAAAGCCGGGGGGGGGAGGGGGGGTGAAGGCCCTGGCCATGCTTGGCCACGTGCCCGGGGTCCCCGCTGACAGGGCTTCTCTCGCCCCCCCCCAGGGACATCCTGAAGCAAGGCGGCTCCCCGGTGGACGCGGCCATCGCTGCCCTGGTCTGCACCTGTGTCCTGAACCCTCAGAGCATGGGGCTGGGGGGCGGGGTCATCTTCACTATCTATGACGCGGGCACAGGTAGGCTCGGCCCCAGTCCTCCGGGCTGCTCCTGGGCGCCTCCACCGCTCCGGGCACTCCCCCTCCCCCGGCTCAGGTCTCAGTTTCCTCTTCTTGTGGGGTGGTCCCAGACTCTGCAACCTGGAGAGCCAGGGATGAGGGCCCTCTAAGAGGAAGGGGGCTATCTGCGCCAGGGGAGGGCCTCTCCTAGCTGGGAGCTCCATAACCAATGACATCATCAGTCTAGATGGCCAATCAAAGCTAATGGAGATATGGGGGGGCACTTTCAAGCTGCCCCACCTCCCCTCAATTTCCTCAGAGCTGGCTCGGGGAGGAGGGAGTGCTGGCTCTCACCCTGGGGAGAGGGGGAGTCCCTGGCTTGGAGTGGGTTCAAGGTGGGGGTCGGGGCAAGGCTGACAGTCTGTGGGTCCCCAGGAGAGGTGGAAGTGATCAACGCGCGAGAAACTGTGCCCAAGACCACCCCCCTGAACCTGCAGGAGCGCTGCAAGAAAGACCAGCCCCTGGGAAAAGGTACGGTTTGCCAGGCACCCAGAGGCACCCAAAGGCACCCCCCCCCGGGCTTCGGTCAGCGGGAGGATGAGGCTGACAGCGGCCACATCTGTGTCGCCTCAAGTCGTCAGGAGCAATGATTATCTCATTTACAAATAGGGAAACTGAGGCAGGGAGGGGCCCAAGGTCAAGGCCGGGACTCCCAACTCCCTGCCTCTTGGACCACCCTATGGCCTGAGAGCAGCAGAAGGGAGTGGGGCCTTCTGGGAAAGCTCCAGTCCCCAGTCCGGGGAGCTTCTCAGGGACTCCCTCCCCCCAATTGTAACTAAGACTCCCAAACGTTCTCCTGGAGGAGGTGGAGAAATACAGGGGAGAGAGGAGGGCACAGTGGCAGCGTGGCGCCAGTCTCGAGGGGAGTGGCCAGAGACCTGCACGGCTTACCATTTTTATTGGGGACTTCCGGGCGGGGGTGTATGGGTGTCCAGTCTGCAGATGGCCCAGGTCTGGGAAGGGCAGTGAATGCCATGGTGAGGATCCAGAAACCTCCTAGATCGACTTTGGACAAAAGCCGACTTCCCAATGCAGGATGGGGGAGGCCCAATCAGGCAACACCCCCCTTGAAACAGAGCTGGGGGTCTAAGTGGACCCCAAGCTCCCCAGGAGTCAGCAGTGCCATCTGGCTGCCGGGTTGCGTTGGAGGATTCGGTGAACCCTCCCTTCTCGGGCACGCTGGCTCCGTCTTCCTCCTCCCGGGGCCCAAGCCCTCCGCTGACTTCTGCATTTGGCCCGTCGCCCCACAGGAGCTTACTGGATCGGAGTCCCAGGGGAGCTGCGAGGTTACCAGCTGGCACATCGGCGCCACGGCCGCTTGCCGTGGGCCCAGCTGTTCGAGCCCACCCTCCGCCTTCTCCAGGAGGGCTTCCGCGTCCCCAGAGTCCTGAGCGCCTTTCTCAACAGCCCTCTTAGCCCGGCCATAAATAGCTCCGGTCTTCGGTGAGCAGGGCTGGGAAGGGGGCGGGGACCACGGGGGGTCCCAGCCTCTCGTTTGCAGATGAGGAACCTGAGGCACCTCAGAGAGGGGGGCCGTGGGCAGCGAGACCAGCTGTCTCCTCCAACCTTAGAGCAGGCAACGTGCCACTGCCCCGTCCAGCCCTGGATGAGGAAGGGCGCCCACCTGGTGTTCATGCTCCCGGCTTCCCACTCTCACCCCCGGGAAGATGGAGCCCCCCCTCCCCAACGGCTGCTTTCCAGGGTCTCCCGTCTTCCAGCGAGAAACCCTGGCCGCAGAATGTCTCTTGCTCCCAGAGATGCTTGGCGGGACCCTCCAGGGGCTAAGCCCAAGCTGTGGGTGGGGGTGCTGAGTGGGCGTCGCCGGGGGCGGCCACAGGGAGGCCCGCTGGGGCAGAGCACGGGGTGGGCTCGGCCTGGAGGTCAGAGTGAGGAGCTGCCCGGAGAGGGGCCTGTCCTAACTTGGGGCAAGGAGCACGGGCATTAGTGCCCAGACCAGGCCTGGCGGGTGGTGAGCAGGGCATTTACTGAGGGAGTCCGTGGCAAACGGAGGCCAGGGAGGCCAGCTTGAACCCAAGCCCCATGAGTCTCCCACGTGCAGGAGGCTGTCCTAGTGACTGGAGGAGAGAAGCCGTGGCCACTGGCCCTCCCCACCAGGCAAGCAATGGGGTGAGGGAGCCAGGAACACCAGCAGAGGGCGCTGGGGAGTCTCAGCAGGTGAAAAGTGGTGTGACCTGAGGGGGCGGGCACTGGGCAGGCCCGAGCCAGGAGGGCCGGTCAGCAAGGTCCTAGCCTTTGGAAGCTGGACGATGAGGAAGAGAAGAGGAAGAGGAGGAGGAGGGGGGAAGAGGAGAGGAAAAGGAAAAGGAAAAGAAAGGAAAGAAGAAGAAGGAAGAGAAGGAGAAAAAGGAAGAGGAAAAGGAAAAAGGGGGGGAAGAGGAGGAGGAAAAGGGGAAGAGGAAGAGGAGGGGGAGGCAGCTAATTGGAGGCAGGGGCCATCCTGTCGGCCGGTGCTGGCAAGGATTACCCCTGTCCTGGGGGCATCGTGAGATGCCCCCTGGCCCCTATGGAGCTCAGAGCTGCGAGTTCCAGCCCGGTCTTTGCCACCGAGTCAGTGTGTGGGCCTGGGCAGCGCCCCTGCCCTCCCCGGCATGTGCCCTCTGGGCCTGACGGTAAGGCCGTCACCGCCTCCCTTCGTAGCCAGCTGTTCTTCGATGGAAAAAAGCCCCTGGCGGAAGGGGCGCCCCTGCCGTGGCCGGCGCTGGCCCACACCCTGGAGACCGTGGCGGAGAAGGGCGCCGACGCGTTCTACGAGGGATCTCTGGCTGAGGATCTCCTGGCTGACCTTGCCCTGGAAGGTGGGCTTCCTGCCTCGGACCCTGACTCCGCGCCTCCTTAGGGCCCCCCAGTGATAGGGCCCGAGGGCTCTCGCCTCTTCCCCTGCCGCTTCTGCGGCCACGCTCTGAGTCTGCGGGAGGGCCGTGCCCGGCTAGCCCCAGAACTTCCCCGAGGAGGAAACCGTGGCCCTCGGCCGGGGCCCCAGCGTCGGAAGGATAATTAGTCCCATTGCACGGAAGAGGCATCGAAGGCCGTGCCGGGGTCCGGGAGCCTCCTGCCTCTGGAGCTCACTGGGCCGGCCCCTTCCCCACGAACCCACAGCGTGGAGGGCCACTGAAGCCGTGGGGGCAGGGCCCTGGGGAGCACCATGGGACTCTGGGGGAGACAGCCAATGGAAGGCTGTGTGCTGGGCCCTGCGGGAGAGCTCTCTCCCTCTCGTCTGCTTCCCGGCTCTTCCTTACTGGGCTCAGAGGATGCTGGGAAGGAGGAGGGCAGTCCGTCGGCAATCAGCATTTATTAAGTGCCTACTGTGTGTGTGCCAGGAGCCCCAGGGCCTGAGTCCTCCCTGTCTCTGGGAGACTGAGCTGTGACTCAGTGGCTCTCAGGGAGGCAGAGGGAGAGGAAGAACTGCCATGGGCTTGGGGGGGGGGGTCCTTCTTTGCCGCGTCCTGGGGGGCGGGGTGCTGGGGGCAGCCAATCTCCCAGCTGAGGCTTCTGGGTTCGGGGGAGACCCAGGGCCGACTTAGACGGCTGCCCTCTGCCGCCCGGGAGAGGGGGGAGGGCCTAGAAGTGACCCCCTGCCCCCTCCCCCCCAGGGAGCCAGCTGACCAAGGAGGATCTGGCCGGCTTCCGAGCCGAGGTGGTCAAGCCCCTGGCCCTGGACCTTGGGGACTACACCCTGTACTCGCCCCCACCCCCCGCAGGAGGGGCTATCCTCAGCTTTGTCCTGAACGTGCTCAAAGGTGAGCTGGGGGGAGGGGCGGGGGGGAGCCACAAGCTCCCTAACTTACCGACTGACTGAACAAGACCCATTGTCTGCCTCAGTTTCCCCATCTGTCCCAGGGCCTCCTTCACAGAGTTGTGAGGAGCAAATGAGACAGTATTTGTAAAGCATTCGTGCAGTGCTCAGCATGTAGTAGGAGCTCAATAAATGCTTGTTTCCTTCGGTGCAGCTTCTGGGGAAGCGTGGGAGGAGGGGAGGTTTGCCTCAGGATCTGCAGTGGCTTAGAGCCTTAATGAGGGAGGAGAGAGACCTGCAGGGACCCGAGCCAACAAGCATTTATTAACCTCCTACTGTTTGCCAGGCACTATGCCAAGCAAAGAAGGCCCGATCCCACAATCCAGTGGGGGGAACCCTGTGCAACACTCTGTAAAAGCAGGCTCAGAGCCCAGGGCTGAGGACATGAGGGCGGGAGCAGGGTCAGAGCCGAGAAGGGGAGATAGTGAGCACCCTGTCACCGGACGGATCCAAGAGGCTCAGGTCTCGGTGACTTGCCATGCTGGCACTTTCCTGGCACCGTCTCCGGCCCCCCTGACCCCCATTCTCTGGAGGACCTTGGGCCCAGGGACACCCAGGCTGGCCCCTCTCCCCTGCCAAGTCCCTCACCCCAGACGGGTGCCGTTCCCGACATGACCACAAGGTGGCGCTGGAAGCTGGTGCGGGAGGTCCACTGTGGGAGGGGGCCTGAGCCCTGCCCCCCCCCAGCCTCCAGCCTCCAGCACTCCGCCTCCGTGGGGCTGAGCAGCCAGGGGCTCCAGGCCTGTCCCTTCCCCCTGTCTCCAGGCTTTCAGTTCTCCCAGGATGCCCTGGCCCAGCTCGAGGGGAAGGTCGGCACCTACCACCGCATAGTGGAGACCCTGAAGTTTGTGAGCGGGCTCAGGTGGAAGCTGCGGGATCCTCGGAGCTACCCAGAAGCCCCGGTGAGGACCCGGAGCAGAGGGGGAGCGGCCCCCGGCACAGCCAAGAGCGGGACCCCAAGCCTTGGGACCCCATCTGGCAGAGGGGGAAATCGAGGCTCAAGAGACGGCCCAGAACAAATGACCAAGCCCTGGAGCTCTAAGCGTTTCCCGTAGGGGAAGGGAAGGAGAGAAGGGCAGAGATCCTGGATGGCAGAGCCCCCCCCCCTCCCCCAGAGCCCTCTCCGGCCCAGATGGAGGCCAGGGCTCTGGGGGGGGGGGGCAACAGGCTCTGGCTCAGGGGCCCCAGGAGTGTCTGTGGCCAGGCCTGGGCTGCCAGGATTGGGATCCAGAACGCCCCTCTCCCTGCCGGGTCCCTCCCCCAGGGTCCCCAGCCCCTCTCCCCTAGCGCTCAGACCAGGGCTTGGGCCGTCCCTAACTGGGTGAGCCTGGCCGGAGCCGAGCTGGGTGACCTTCCCTCCCTAGGCTGCCTCAGTCTCCTGGTCTGTAAAGTGGGGGAAGGGGGGCTCCCATCACCTCGGGGGGGGCCTCAGCTGCTCCCCCACCCCCCACCCCGTGTAGGACGTTTACTCGGAGCTGCTGACCGAGGAGCTGGCCCAGGAGGTCCGGGACCTGATCAGCCCCCTGGGCAACCACACCCCCAGCTACTACAACATCAGCCTGCCCCGCCGGGGCGGGCAGGAGGCGGGCACCTCCCACGTGGCCGTGCTGGGCGCCGACGGCAGTGCCGTGTCCGTCACCAGCACCATCAACATCCCGTGAGTCCTGGAGGGGGCCGGGGCAGGAGGGCGGGCAGCGGAGTGCCAGTCATTAGCAGCCAACCCCCGTGCAAGGAGCCTACACGCCCATGCACACACACATCACATACACACACGAGTGTGCACACATGCACACAGACACCCCTTAGGCAGGGAGTGAGGTGACTCTGCTCCCCTCAGACCAGGGCAGGGCCCCACCCCCACCCCCCACCCCCGGCAGATGGATCTGAGGGGGAGAGCCAGGTAGGTGGGAGCCACAGACGGGAGGAAGATGAAGGTGCAGCTCGTGTATGGCGTGGATCGGGAATATCGGCTGCCGAGTCCGGAGCGTGTCTGGGACGTGTGTGGCCCGTGGCAGAGGCCCGAGGGACGCCCTCCCATATGGGAGGAGAGCATTTCCCGAGCTGGTGATGCTCACTTCTTGCCGCTGCCCACTGGGCTGCCCGCTGAATGGCCCACGAGGAAGGTCCACTGGGAGAAGGAGCGGACAAAGCCCAGAGGCCAGCAAGAGAAGCTTTCCTGCTTGGAGAGGGGGTCCAGCTGCACCCCAGCACTGGCCCCTGGCTTTCTGTGCTCATCACAGAACAAAAGCCGATCGGAAGACTAGAAAGGGGCACCGGCGCCCTACATGGGGCTCCCCAGATTCTCTCGGGGCCAGGCAAAGACAGCCAGAAGGGAAGATTAAATGCAGGAGACTCCCCTGGTTGGCAAGACTTGGTCCTCCATCCAGAAAGTCAGGAGTCCTCCCTGGAGGAGGCTGTTCAGGGAAGGCTGGGGAGGACTTCAGACCGGGCCACTGGCCTCCACCATAGGACCAGGCCACAGGAGAGGCCGGAACCCAAGTTCTGACCGCCTCAGCCTCTCTCGGGTCTCTGTTCCCTCATCTGTAACATGAAGAGGGGGCTCAGGGAGGAGGAGGGGCTGGGGTCAGGGGGGAGGGACAACAACACGTGACCAGGAGCCTGTTATTAACCAAGTGGCCACAGGGGCTAGGAGATGGAAGTGGCAGAAGCCCTGCCCTCAGGAAGCTCCCACTCTGCTCTGGAGGCCGGGGGAGGCTCAGGAGAAGGGGAGGGTCCTGGGCAAAGGCAGGCACAAGGGGAGGACCATCAAGCAAGTGAACCAACAATCACCATGGGAGGCGGAGTGAGCTAAGAGCATGGCAGAGGGAGGGGCGTCTGCCCTGGCCTCGGGGAGACTCTGGAAGCAGAAGCTCATGGGGCAAGGCGGTGTTCCAGGAGGCTGTAGGAAGGAGTAACCTCCGGCCCTGAGGAAGCCCACTTCAGACAGCCCAGAGGCTGGAGGGGAAGGGGAGGATGACTGCTCGGAGGCTGGAGGCTAGGGGAGGGCAGCTGCTCGGAGGCTGGAGGAGAAGGGGAGGGAGGGCACTGTCCAGCCTGGCTGCTTCTCCCCCCCAGCTTTGGCTCCATGGTGTATTCTCCAAAGACTGGTCTCATTCTCAACAACCAACTACTGGACCTCTGCTGGAGGGAGACGCCAGGCTCCGGCAAGCTGCTGGATCCAGGTAAGATCAAGTCTCTAGTAGGCACTTACTGTGTGCATGGGATCCCATCACGGACCCGCAGGAGCCAGCGGCGAGGGACAGACAGAGTGAAAGGAGTGCTCACACCCGGATGAATGCCTCACCACTGGCTCTGTAGAGGAAAGAGCCCATGAAGCTTCATGCTGGGCTACACGGGCTCTCTGGGTGCTTGGTCACTCTAAAGGCGTGATCCCAAATGGCTTCCAGAGTGGTCTGACCAATCAGCAGCTCCCCCAAGAGCGCCGGGGGCCGACATCGGAGCCTCTTGGCCCCCACGGGCTTTTGGCTGGTGCCATCTTATGGAATCACTGCCAATTTGCTGGTAGGAGGTGAAAGCTTGGGGCTGCTGATTCGAATCCCGATTCTCTTCTCGGGGATCTGGAACAATCTCTCTTCCGGCTCACAGTTCGCAGTTCTTCTTTTGAGAATGGCTCCATGGTTCCTTGTTACCCATTGGGCTAATTCTTCTTAGCACCAGACCCTTACAAGAAAGACGGGGTAAATGAAAGGGCAAGTGTGACTCCCCTAAAAGCAGCTGCCTTTACCAAGGAACGACTTCCGGCACCAATCTAGGTGCTTAATCCATTTGAAAGGGGCAACATGACTGAGCAGGAAGCGTACTGGGGCTGCTTGAGGACCCTCAGTTGGGCCTTTTACAGCCCCAAGAGCAGGGATCACTCCTGGGGAGACAAGGGCTTCTTATTCTGCCTGCCTGGCCTGGCCCAGAGGTGGCCCTAAAAGCTTCAGGACATTAGCAGAGTTTGGACTTCCTGTGGGCATCATGGGGAGCTGCCCCCCCAACCTCCCCACTGAGATGTGAGACTCAGCATGTGCCCTTGTCTGCCCACGGAAGGGGGTCTGGGGATGGCAGCCCTACAGCCGGGGCTGCACAGGCTTTCTTCTTGTCACATTGGCCAAGATCCGCAAGAGAGATTCTCCCCCCGGGGTTCTAGTTAATGGACAGCCTGGATCCCAGGTTCCAAGGGAATCAAGTGGTAGTCTCTCTCTTCTTCCTTTAAACTGGAACTGAGTCTTCCGCTGTGTCTCCTTATAAGTCAGACTTTCACCTCAAGGGACGCTAATGCAATATTTGCTTATCACTGTGCCTAGGACGAGAGGCGAGGTTCAGAGCCAGGTACTCTCGCACCCCTAAATACTAGCCTAGCACTTTTCCCTGACAGCTAATGCAATATCTGCTTATCACTGTGCCTAGGACGAGAGGCGAGGTTCAGAGCCGGGTACTCTCGCACCCCTAAATACTAGCCTAGCACTTTTCCCTGAGATGACTCACAAGTGTTTGGGTTTGGTCATTATCCTATTAAGCAGACCCAGGTTTACCAGCCCATAGGATAAGGTCTGCCTGCTGGCTTAGGGACTCCAAGGAGGCCACCCTAAATCCCCTTTGGGAAGCCCCACCTCTCTGAGGACTTTGAGGCACAAACCCTTTTGTCCTGTTGAGGGGTGAACTCTTTAATAATAAGCCCAATTCGCTGATCTTCTCTTTCTCTATTTTATGCAAGTAAGCATCTAGAGATATAAAATTGCCCCTTATAAGCGCTTTGGCCGCATCCCACTAATTTTGGTATGTTGTCTCCTTATTGTCATTCTCCTGGATGAAATTATTGATTGTGTCTATGATTTGCTCTTTCACCCATTCATTCTTCAGGATTAGATTATTTAATTTCCAATTAACTTTTGGTCTATTTTCTCCTGGCCTTATATTGCATGTGATTTTTATTGCATCATGATCTGAAAAGGATGCATTTACTATTTCTGCCTTTCTGCATTTGATTTTGAGGTTTTTATGCCCTAATATATGGTCAGTTTTTGTATAGGTTCCATGGACTGCTGAGAAAAAAGTAAACTCCCTACTGTCTCCATTCAGTTTTCTCCATAGAGCTATCATACCTAACTTTTCTAACAATTGGTTTATCCCCCTAGTTTCTTTCTTGTTTATTTTGTAGTTTGATTTATCTAATTCTGAGAGAGCAAGGTTGAGATCCCCCACTAGTATCGTTTGGCTGTCTATTTCTTCTTTCATCTCTCTTAATTTCTCCCCTAGGAATTTGTGCGCTATTGCACTTGGTGCATATATATTTAGTATAGATATTGCTACATTATCTATGGTACCTTTTAATAAAATATAGTTTCCTTCCTTATCTCTTTTGATTAGATCGATCTTGGCTTTTACTTGTTCTGAGATAAGGATTGCTACCCCTGCTTTTTTTTGTTCACCTGAAGCATAATATTTTCTGCTCCAGCCGTTTACCTTCATCCTATATGTGTCACTATGTTTTAGATGTGTTTCTTGTAGACAACATATTGTAGGATTCTGGTTTTTAATCCAGTCTGATATCCGCTTTCGCTTTATGGGAGAGTTCATCGCATTCACATTCACAGTTAGAATAACTAATTCTTTATTTCCTGCCATCTTATTTACCCAAGTTATGTTTTCCCCTTTCCTTTCCCCTTTCTCCCTTCCCCCCTCCTCAGTACTTTGCTTTTGATGACCCCCTCCCCCAAACAATACTCCACCCTTTAGATCCCCTCCCCCTGTTTTTACTCCTTTCCCCTGATTCTTCTATTTTCCCTTCTATTAGTTTATCCCTTTCTTTTCCTCCTTTCCCTCCCACTTTACCGCCCTCCCTGGAAAGTTGGAGCTCCCCTTGGCTCCCGGTGTGGACTCTGCTGACGGTCATCACTGTTCCCAGGACACTTCCAGGACACCCACGAGGAGCCCAAAGTCGACTCACCTTTGGTACCGCCGACCTTTGGACCAAAGGAAATGTGCTCAGAGCAGAGCGCCGAGGTGCCGTGCTACCGTATTGCACAGAGCACTGGGCTTGGAATGCAGACAAAGCCAGCCTGGGACACTTAGTGACCGTGTGACCCTGGGCAAGCCCCTTAGCTCTGTTTGCCTCAGTTTCCTCATCTGTAAAATGAGCTGGAGAAGGAAATGGCAAAGTTCTCTATCGTCTGTGCCAAGAGAACCCTTAATGGGGGCACAGAAAGCTGGAAACAATGCTAGACATGGTTACCTGGAAATGTTGTCTGGACTCTGCTGAGGTGGCTGTTGGCTGAGTAAATTATGGCAGAGTTTTCATTAGGGACTGTTTTTCTCATCTGAAGGGGAGGGGTGATTTCCAGGAGATCCCCCATTCCCAGTGGCCAGGGAGAACCCCAGATGGACCTTCTCAGAAAGGGCCATAAGAAAGGCTTGATTGTTGTTTCTTTCCTCCCATATTATGTTCTGGGTTGAAGAAGACTGTTTGCAAACCCCGAGTCCAGCACTAATGTATCTGAGCTCTGCAAACTCCTGCCAGGGGCTCGGGAAAACAGAGAAAATGAGCTAATTACCCAGCTGGCTCTTGGACTGTGCCGAGGCTTTTCCTGAAACTCTGCAACAAGACGCTAAGGAAGCCCTTCCAAAAAGCCCTAAACTTGCCCACGTCGCTCTGGGGCTCTGGCCAAACTCACTCCAGCACATTGGCTGAGGTCAGCAAATAGGAAGGCCCTGGATGGGAGGGAGAGAAACTTGGGGGCCCCCACCGTACTTTATGGGCTGAGACCGTCCTTTTTGAATCAATCAATCAGAGGCACAACAAATCATCCATCATTTAGAAGGAGGAAAAGCAGCTCCGCCCAGGAGGTAATGCCCTGTGGCCTTAGTATAGGGGAGCAATGAGGCTGGAAGACGAGGCACTGGGGTGTCAGGGAGCTACGTGGGCCATCGCCGCACCCAGGGCACCACTGGCACGGGAGGGTCTGTCTCCTCACCGCCTCTCTTCTTTGGCCAGAGGAAGATCATGAGGACATAAGGAAGTCAGATTCTGGAGCGCTCATGGGTGTCCTGGAGCATCCTGGGAACAGCGATGACTCTTGGGGGCGTTTAGGACTTCTCTAACAGGAGCCACGGACAAAATGGACATCCTGAAGAGAACAGCAGGAAGGAGAACGTTGGGAGGCCCCCCAAGGGGAGGAAAGGATCCTTGAGAGGACTCAGAAGGGGAGGAAAGGATCATGGGAGCATGGGAGGCCCTACAAGGGAGGAAAGGAATGTTAAAGAGGACTCCACAAGGGGAGGAAAGGAATGTTGAAAGGACCCCATAAGGGAGAGGAAAGGATTGTTGAGTGGATTCCAGAAGGGGAGGAAAGGATCTTTGGAGGCCCCCCAAGGGGAGGAAAGGACCTCTGTCCAGCGGGGGGCTGGGAATCGTCTGCTTTGCTTGTGGGAGACGCTGTCCCAAGCTTCTGAGGAGAGCTCCTGTGCACAGCGCCTTACTATGCGACCTTAGCAAATACCTTTTCTAAAGCTGACTGAATGTGGCTAGCTCACAGCTAGCAGCTGATCGTCGAGGGGTGAGCTCACTGACGGGGGCTCCTGAGCACCAGCAGCATTGCCCCAGAACTCCAAAGACACATGGGGCTTCCTCCCCTCCTGCGCTCCGCAGTCCTGCCGAGCTGTCCTTGTCCTTGTCCCCCCCAGGTCACTGCACCTCCCAAGTGGCTCAAGCGGACCCTTCTCTATCGGTCAGATAGCCTGTTAGCTCCATTAAGCTCCTACTAAGTGTCGCTCAGAATGAAGAGAAGGGGATGAGTCCCTGGTGCCGGGAGGGAGGGGAGGTAGAAACGTCAGCGAATCGTGGCCCAGCTGGAGCCAGTTATGCTCTCCTCAAACGGGGGGTGGGGGGTGGGGGGTGAGCCCTCCCCTCCCTCCCATTCTCAGCCCTCTGTTGCAGAGGAAGAGCTCCCAGCTGAAGGCCCCCAGCTCTCAGCAGGAGGGCTTGCCCCCTCCCCCATTCTGGCTAGCTTGGGCCCTCCAAGCCCCACGGCCCTGTGGGGAGGAAGCCCCTCCGGTCTTCTCCTCCTGGGGAAGGGGGGATGATTCTGAGCGGTCAGGGAGGGCCTGCTGGTCAGTGAGGTAGAGTTTCTCTGTCAGTTCCAGGGGAAAGGCCCCCCCTCTTCCATGGTACCGTCCATCCTGCTCTCCAAAGATCAGAAGTCCATGTTGGTGATCGGGGGCTCCGGAGGGGAAATGATCATCCCGGCCACGGCCTTGGTGAGTGAGTCAGCCACACGCGTCGCCCCTGCCCTCCCTGCTAACCCCACCCCATGCCTAAGCCTAGTGGCCTAGTGGTTAGGGGCACGAGTGATCCCGGGGCATCTAGGCCAGCCCTGGCAGCTGAAGGGGCCAGCAGGTCACGTGCTGAGGTTCTGCTCCACCCCAGCCCCACCCCCTTGCTCACCCTGCCCAAGGCAAGCAGATGAGGACCTGGATCCAGCTTCGGGCCGAGTGGCTGGCTGGGTTAGGATCCCCGAGTGGCCATGGCCCACCTTCTGCACTCAGTGGGTTCTGGGGGCCTTCCAGCTATGAACCGTGGGACTCCTCCGGCAGCACAGGCCTGCCCTGCCCGTGGCTGGCGCCCATACCCAGGCTAACCCATCCGTGCTGCCGCCTCCTCCTGTCCCCAGGCCGTCATGAACAACCTGTGGTTTGGGCTGAACCTTCGTGAAGCCATCGAGGCAAAGATTCTCCACGTGCGGCCCACCACTAAGGTTCTCTTCGAGCCGGGATTCGACGAGGTGAGCCTCCGGGACCCTGGCCCTGCCCCCGCCCCACTTCTTAGGTGTCCCGGGGTGCCCTCATCCTGAAGTGGCTGCCAGGGCGGGGGAAGGCGCTCGCTCACACAGGGGGAAGGGGGGACGGCAGCTCTCGGGCCAGCTCTTCCCCGCCCCCTGCCTCCCGCTGCAGGAGATCAAGAACGGGCTCATTAAGCATGGACACGAGTTGGGAGACGTCAAAATCTGGCTGAACGTGGTCCAGGCCGTGGCCAAGGACAGCCTGGGCTGCATTCACGCCGAATCTGACCAGAGGAAGTTGGGGGAGGCGGCTGGCTACTGAGCCAGGCCCGGACCCCCTCCCTCCATGCCCACCCTGCCAGCAAGAGCCCATCCCGGAGACCTGGCCCCGTGGCAGCGGCCACCCGGGATCGCGGCTCTGCCTCGTGTCTGCCCGTCCCCCCGGCTCGGGAGCCATCGGACCCCGGCCGCAGCGGTGACGGCTGAGGGGGCCGGAGCCTTCCCTCCCCCCCCCCAGCCTGGCCCTGGGGACTGCCATTCATTGCCACTCGGTTGTTCCAAGTCGAGGGAAAGAGGAGAAAGATGGCGGGGTGATGAGCACCCATCCCTGGGCCTCCCCAGGAGCAGCCAGGACTTTCTCCGACACGGACCAATGAGGTCCGCGCTGTGGCTGAGAAGCAGCCCGGGCTGGCTGTGCGAGGCTTCTCCTCAGGTGACTGATACTCAGGGACGGGCCGGGGCCAGGGAGGCCATGCCAGACACCCAAGCCCCAACCTGTGGGAGGAGACTTTCCTTCTAGCCAATCAGCCATCAACATTGATTAAATACCTCGGTCATTCCTTGTCCTCTTAACTTTTGGGGACCCCATTTGGGGTTTTCTTGGCAGAGATACTGGGGTGGTTGGCCATCTCCTTGCCCGGCTCATTTTACAGATGAGGAAACTGAGGCAGACAGAGTAAAGTGACCTGCCCAGAGTCACACAGCTGGTCGATGTGTGAGGCCAGATTTGAACTCAGGTTTTCCTGATTCCCTATCTCCTGCCCCCCGCCCCGGCACCCCCTCTCCCCATTAAGCCCCCACTACTCCATGCTTCACACTGTGTTAAGCATTCGACACCCAGAGACCGAGAGAGGACGGGTCCCGCCTTTGAGGAAGCTTACGATCTAAGGGGGGAGACAAGCAAATCACTGGGTACAAATGGGCTAGAGACTGATAGAGGGGACGGGGCAGGGAGGGAAGGCTCGGGACTTCCGAGTGAGGGGGAAGGCTTCCTGTACGAGGTGGGACTTAAAGGAAGCCAGGCGATCCAGGCAGAGATGAGAAGGGAGAGCTGGCTAGGCCCAGGGGGCAGCCAGAGGGGCTGTGCAAGTCAACAGAGAAGTCAGTGTTCAGGGGCTAGCCAGGTGGCCAAGGTGCATGCACGAGCAGTGTGTGCACACGTGTATGTGTGTGTGTGTGTAAGAGGACTAGAAAAGTGGGGGATCCTCCTCCCCAGCTTGAGACTCCAAAGGCCCCAGTGAGTCAGCAGCCAGGAATCCACAAGGAGCCAGAGCTCACACCTACCCCTGCCAGCCTCTGCCCGTGGCCCCCTCTTTGTTCCTTTTCTGGTCTGAGGCAGGCGCTGGATAATTGGGGAAAGCCTGGAACTACTGGCAAGGGTCTGGCCCCAGGGGCGGTCAGAGGGCCCGTGGGGCTGGGGAGGAGAATGAGCTCTATAACAATCGCTAATGATGATGATGATGATATTAGGCAATCTTTATGTAGTGCTGGCACTGTGCTAAAGTGCTTTATAAACATCATTTCATTTGATCCCTCCAACCACTCTGGGAGGTAGGTATTTCTCTTCCCCCCTCCCATTTCACAGAGGAGGAAACTGAGGCACAGGAATCACACAGCTAATTGGGGTTTGCTACTGGATTTGGCCCGAGGGCTTCCTGACTCTAGGCCCAGGATTCTCTGACTGTGCCATCTCTAGGTCCTTCAGTCCACCCTTCCCCCTCATCCCTCAGTTCTGTCTACACCCGGTGTCCTTAAGAAGCCACTCCCCCAGAACCTCCCGGGAGTGAACCTGCTCTTCCCCAGGTCTCCCAGCCCCCTTCCCCCACGCCTCAGGACTTCTTAGAGTCCATGGTAAAAGTGGGCATGGATAACAAAGACTGCCAGATGTGTGCTAAGACTGAAGCCGTGGGAGAGCTCAGTCCCTCTCCACCCCCTGCCCCGGGGGCTTAGGCCACATCTCCCGGGATGCAGAAATCATGTGCTTGCTGCCCCCTGTTAGGCCCACCGGTGTCCCAGGGCATCAAGTCCAGGCTCATCCCCCACTCCTCCTGTGCCAGTGTTCCCCGAGGGCTCTCCACTGTGGGACTGGAAATGGACACAAGGTCAGGACCCCGGCCAGCTCCTCAGGCCACATTCTGAGCCCTCTGCAGAGGTTCTGCAGAGCTATAAGTGTGCAGGTCAGGGAGGACAAAAAATTAAATATAAAATAAAATAAAATAAAAACCAACACACTCAGGGATGGGGGCGGGGGAAGGTCGGAAGGCGGAGACAAGCTCACTGCATTGTGGGGGGGGGGGAGTGATGAGCAGGCCAAGGGAATCTCATTTAATTCGGGATTATTGCTCTGGCTGCCCAGCATCGCCACCCCCTGCCCATCTTGCTTCCTGGGATTGACAAGACCCCTAAGGATGCCCCCTGTGAATGCCCCAAGTCCTCCCTCCCCCCCTAGAGTCCTCTAAGCACACCAGGAATCCTTCCCTGGGTTTTCTCTCCCGAGGAGCTTCCTGGAGTCCTTAAATCCCATCTCCCAGTCCCCAGCTGTCGGGGGCTTGAGACAAATTCACTGCCCTGGGAGTGTCCCATTCCTGGAGCAGGGAATTCTCGGAGCACGGAATGGCCCTGTAGCTCCAGGACCAGAAGATGGGTAGCTACCTGCCTCAGGTAAGACTCTAGAAATCAGGGGAGGCTTGCAAAGTTTTTGCAAAAACAAAAAAGAGAAAGTCAAGGGACGAAGTGCCCCTGCCTCCGCCTGTGGCAAAAAGGAAGCTTTGGGCATTGGAGGCTGGAGATCCAAAGCCAGTCAGCTGACATCTGACCCACAGCCTCAACCTACAGGGGAGGGATTGCCCCTCTCTGCTCCAGGATCCCTCCCAGAAGGGGGGATTCATTCATTCATTCAACATGTATCAAGAAATGAATACAAAATACAAAAATGAAAAGAGTTCTGTAGACCCTCCTGCGGGAAAACAACATGTGTACAGTCAAGGAAATGCATGGCACAGCGCTGGGAACTAAGGGTAATGGATCAGCGGAGCCTTGAAGGATATTTCCAAAAGCAGTCCAAGTGTAACATCACCACCTTCCACAAAGGCTCTAGTCACCCCCAGCCAGAGCACAGCTGACAACTTAACCCACGGTTTGGGTAGTAACCCTTCAGGACTGGGGTTTCTAGTATTGTTACTGGTGTATTCCCTATGGATGATCAGCTGGGGAGCTCAATTAGCTTCTGGGAAACGACAGGTTTTTTGTTTGTTTTTATTAAAGTTTTTTATTTGCAAAACATATGTATGGGTAATTCTTCAACATTGACCCTTACATAGCTTTTCTGTTACAAATTCCCCCCCCCAGTCCCCCCCCTCCCCTAGATGGCAAGATATTCACTACATGTTAATTATGTTAAAATACCTGGCAAATCAAATATATGTATACAGATTTCCACACTTATCATTGGTGTGCAAGAAAAATCGTATCTACACAAAAGATATATCAGATAAAGGAAACACAATGTAAGCAAACATCAATCAGGGAGTATGAGAATGTTATGTTGTGGTCCCCATTTTACATCCCTCTCTCTGGGTGTATATGGCTTTCTTCACTGAACAATCGGAACTGGTTTGAGACAATTCTTTGTTGCAGAGAGCCATGTCCATCAGAATTGATCATCATGCAATACTGTTGTTGCCGTGTATACTGATCTCCTGGTTCTGCTGATTTCACTCAGCATCAGTTCATGCAAGTCTCTCCAGGCCTCTCTGAAATCATCTTGCTGGTCATTTCTTACAGAACAATAATATTCCATAACATTCATATACCATAATTGATTCAGCCACTCTCCAACTGATGGGCGTCCATTCAGTTTCCGGTTTCTAGCCACTACAAAAAGGGCTGCCACAAACATTCTTGCACATGTGAGGCCCTTTCCTTTCAAAGGCCGTTTTCTCAGGTAGTATAACAAAGAACAGTTGGCACAAAACATTTCCCCCACAGGTTCACAGGAAGAACTTAGGGGAGGTCACCCTCTGGAAGCAGTGGTATTCCTCAGGGTTGTGTGCTGGCTCTTTTTCTCCCTCTCTCTTATTTCCCAAGGACATCTCATCAGATCCCACAAGTTTAGTTAACATCTCTATGCTAATGATTCCCAAACCGATCTTTCCCGTCCCAATCTCTCCGCGGACCTCCAGTCTCCTATCTCCAACTGCATCTCAGACATTTCAAAGAAGCAAGTCCAAACCGGTCCATTATCTTGCCCCTAATTCAGCTCCACCTCCGATCTTGCTCATCACTTAGAGGGAACTCTTCCCAGCCCCCCCATGTTGGGGGTCATCCTGGACTCCTTACTATCTCTCACACACTCCCAATGATGATCCAATATGATACCAAGGCCTGGCCATTGCCATTCTCCTTTCTCTCCCCCACCCAGTACAGTTCCTTGAACCTCATGCTCAGACTATGGAAATAACTTGGGGGGGAGGGGTATGGCAGCACATTTGTCTGATTCTGTGTCACCCAAAGGCTCAAAACTGAGATCCCGAGGAGCTCTTCCCACGCCAGGCCACCCTTCATTCAGACCAAAGGGATTTTCCTAAAGTACAGGACTGACCATGTCTCCCACAATAATCTCTAGTGACTCCTATCATCTCTTAGATCAAATGGAAAATGCTCTGTTGGCATTCAAAGCCCTTCACAACCCAGCCCTTTTCCATTCTTCTTGCTGCGTACTCCTGACCCGTTGCTTTCTTTGTCCTTCATTTTTGAGGGGGACCGATGGCATCTCGGGGTGGCGTCTTGACTTTAAGTGAAGCAGAGCTGCCAAAGTCATCAGTCTCACTCATATCCAGAATCATTGAAGTCCAGTGGTGAGATACAGGCGAGGACAACTTTGATGGGCCAGGATGCAGCGGGTGATCTTGGCATCTTCAAGGTCTGA
>JAJPUD010024895.1:0-18195 GCA_023553655.1 Myrmecobius fasciatus
TGCACAAGTTCTCCTATGCTTCCTGTCAAATTTATCCAAAGGAATTTCTCAATACATTTGATAAAGGGATTCCTCAATGTTAAATACCTTTGAACTGCATTGTATACAGTTCCTTGCGTAATACGTGGAAGATTTCAATGTACAGGATATCTCCTGAAGAAATAGTGCAACAGAGGAGAACATGAAATTCCTACAGGAGAAATGTTCCACTTATTCCAACACGAAGCATAGGAGATCTCGTGCAAAAACGATGTAGGAAAAGTTGGAAACAAGATGAAATGAAAGTCCTACAGGAGTGTGTCGACTTCAATGAATTGGAAGCATTGTTGTCGAGAGTAGTCTCCTTTTTCTGTTTCTGAACCTACGTTCTGCATTAACAACATGAAATTCTACAATATAAAGCATTCCTCTTAAAAGGAATGCTACACATGCAGAACGCATTCAAATGAAATGAGATTCACTCAATGTATCTTATTGGCAAAGAAGAGGAAGGAAAGGAAAGCAAATCTTGATACTATAACAGAATCCATTGAAGCTTTCACCTCTGTTGCACTATTTCTTCAGGAGATTTCCTGTGCATTGAAATCTTCCACGTATTACGCAAGGAACTGTATACAATGCAGTTCAAATGTATTTAACATTGAGGAATTCCTTTATCATATAGGAGAACTTGTGCAACAGTGATTTAGGAAAAGTAGGGAATAGGAATAAATGAAATTCCTACAGGGGAATGTCGCCTTTATGGAATTGGAAGCATTGCTGTCGAGACTAGCCTACTTTTTCAGTTTCTGAACCTACGTTCTACCTTAACAACATGAAATTCTGAAATATAAAGCATTCCTCTTAAAGGGAATGCTATACATCCCGAAAGCATTCAGATGAATTGAGATTCACTCAATGTATCTTACTGGCAAAGAATAGGAAGGAAAGGAAAGTAAATGTTATTAATAAACAGAATCAATTGAAGCTTTCTCCTCTGTCGCACTATTTCAGCAGGACATTTGCTGTGCATTGAAATTTTCCACGAATCCCGCTAAGAAGAGTATACAATGCAGTTGAAATGTATTTAATATTGACGACTTCCTTTAGCAAATATATTGAGAAATACCTTCAGATAAACTCAACACAAAGCTTTAGAGAACTCATGCAACAGCGATGTAGGAAAAGTAGGAATTAGGATGAAATGAAATTCCTGCAGGAGAAGGTCATCTTCAATGAATTGGAAGCATTGCTGTCGACAGTGGCCCCATTTTTCAGTTTCTGATCCTACATTCTACCATAACAACGCGAAATTCTGCAATATAAAGCATTCCTCTTAAAACGAATGATCCACATGCAGAATGCATTCAAATGAAATGAGATTCACTCAATATATCTTATTGGGAAAGAAGATAAAGGAAAGGAAAGCAAATGTTGATAATAAACAGAATCCATTTAAGCTTTCTCCTCTGTTTCACTATTTATTCAGGAGATTTGCTGTGCATTGAAATCTTCCACGTATTCCTGCAAGGAAGAGTATACAACGCAGTTGAAATGTATTTAACATTGAGGACTTCCTTTATCGAATATATTAAGAAATACCTTCGGATAAACTCCAAACGAAGCATAAGAGAACTCATGCAACAGCGATGTAGGAAAAGTAGGAAACAGGATGAAATGAAATTCCTGCAGGAGAATGTCGTCTTCAGTGCATGGAAGCATTGCTGTCCAGAGTAGCCTAATTTTTTAGTTTCTGAACCTACGTTCTACCTTAACAACATGAAATTGTGATATATAAAGCCTTCCTCTTAAAAGGAATGCTATACATCCAGAAAGCATTCAGATGAATTGAGATTCACTCAATGTATCTTATTGGCAAAGAATAGGAAGGAAAGGAAAGCAAATGTTATTAATAAACAGAATTGAATGAAGCTTTCTCCTATGTTGCACTATTCCTTCAGGAGATTTGCTGTGCATTGAAATCTTCCATGTATTCCGCACGGAAGCGTATACAATGCAATTGAAATGTATTTAACATTGACGACTTCCTTTATCAAATGTGTTGAGAAATAACTTCAGATAAACTCAACACGGAGCATAAGAAAACTCATGCAACAGCGGTTTAGGAAAAGTAGGAAATAGGATGAAATGAAATTCCTGCCAGAGAATGTCGCCTTCAATGCATTATAAGCATTGCTGTCGATTGTGGCCTCCTTTTTCAGTTTCTGAACCTACGTTCTACTATAACAAACGAAATTCTGCAATTTAAAGCATTCCTCTTAAAAGGAATGCTAAAGATGCCGAAAGCATTCAAATGAAATGAGATTCACTCAATATATCTTATTGACAAACAAGAGGAAGGAAAGGAAAGCAAATGTTGATAATAAACAGAATCCTTTGAAGCTTTCTCTTCTGTTGCACTATTTCATCAGGAAATTTGCTGTGTATTGAAATCTTCCATGTATTCCACAAAGAGAAGTATACAACTCAATTGAAATATATTTAACATTGAGGAATTCCTTTAGCAAATGAATTGAGAAATACCTCAGGGAGAACTCAACATGAAGCATAAGAGAACTCATGCAACAATGATGGAAGAAAACTAGGAAATAGGATGAAATGAAATCCCTACAGGAGAATGTCGCCTTCAATGAATTGGAAGCATTGCTGTCGAGATTAGCCTACTTTTTCAGTTTCTGAACCTACGTTCTACCATAACAACGTGAAATTCTGCAATATAGAGCATTCCTCTTAAAAGGTATGCTAAACATGCCGAAAGCAGTCTAATCAAATGAGATTCAATCAATGTATCTTTTTGGCAAAGAAGAGGAAGGAAAGGAAAGCAAACGTTGATAATAAACAGAATCCATTGAAGCTTTCTCCTCTGTTGCATTATTTCGTCAGAAGATTTGCTGTGCATTGAAATCTTCCACGTATTCCGCAAGGAGGAGGATACAATGCAGTTGAAATGTATTTAACATTGAGGACTTCCTTTAGCAAATATATTGAGAAAAATCTTCAGATAAACTCAACACAAAACATAGGAGAACTCATGGAATAGCGTTGTAGGAAAAATGGGAAATAGGATGAAATGAAATTTCTGCAGGAGGATGTCATCTTTACTTAATTGGAAGCATTGCTGTCGAGAGTAGCCTACTTTTTCAGTTTCTGAACCTACGTTCTACATGAACAACATGAAATTAGAAAAAACAAAGGGCTGGGGGGCTGAGGGGGTAGGCGGTATGGCCGTCATGTGAGAGCAGGTGGAGCAGGTGGCTGAGGAGGAAGAATGAAAGAAAGGGAGGACAAAAGAACGTTCAACTGTACTATATGGTTGTATAATGGAAGGAAAAGGAACCGAGAACCTCTGCAATAGGTCGCGTGGATGGCTTCAACAAGATAGCGGTGCTAAGCCAAGGCTTTGGAAATTTTCTAATTGCTTTTCTCGTCCTGAACAGACATTGCCACTTAGTCCCAAAACGAAAGATTACATGGAGAACAAAGTTGTTGTAGATTTAAAGGATGTACCATCTCCTCTTCATGCTGGCACCAAACTTTTCCCAGCAGCCCCAATTCCAGATATTCATCCACTTCAGCAACCTCAAATACAACTTCCGCCTGCTCCTAAAGTAAGCTTCTGTGCTCATTGCTCTAATGATCCCTCAACTCCTCCGATGCACTTTGGTGGTGGCGGTGGCAGTGGCAGCAATGGTGGCAGAGGTACTGGGGGCTTGATTCACGCTGGCTAACTATTAGACTCACCAGGCACTGGTACCATCACTAGTCAAGTAGGGTCAGGGTTTGCTTTTCAGTCTGCATCTTCACTCAAGAATGCTCCAGCTAGAAATAATTTGGCAGGCATTGCAAGTGACTTTTCCAGCATGTGTATAGAAAGTAACTTCTCTTCCTGTAAACACCTGCCCTGTTGTGGAAAACTTCATTTCCAATCATGTCATGGCAATGTGCCTAAACTGCATCAGTTCCCAGCTCTCCCGAGCTGCACCTCTTCTGGCTATTTCCCCTGTTCTGATTTCACAAGTGGGGCTCCTGGGCATTTGGAAGAGCACATTTCACAGTCGGAACTCACATCCCATATGTGCACCAACCCTTTGCATCTAAATGTGGCACCATCAGTTTGTCTAAAGGGCTCTCGTTACTGCGAGGACTGTTTGAGCAAGCCGTCAAGAAATAATATAATTGATGCTGCTACAGTCTGGCCAAATATTCCACCTCCAAATACTCAAACTGCATCAGTTTCTATCCCTTTGTGTAATGGCTGTGGAACCAAAGGAACAGGGAATGAGACAGCTTTGCTACTTGCAAATAGTCTTAGCAAAACAGCATCAAAATATGCTGTGACTGTTGTACAACGGATTCGTGAGAAGTTTTTTAAAGGCCACAGAGAAGCAGAATTCATCTGTGTTTGTGATATAAGTAAAGAAAGCAAAGAAGTTATTCAGGAGCTGAATAATTGTCAGGTGACAGTTGCACATATCAATGCTACTGCAAAAAATGCTGCTGATGATAAACTCAGACAAAGTCTCAGAAGATTTGCAGATACTCACACTGCACCAGCCACTGTGGTTCTTGTATCTCCTGATGTCAATTTTGCATTGGAACTTAGTGACTTGAGGCACCGGCATGGTTTCCATATTATTTTGGTACATAAAACCAGGCCTCTGAAGCACTGCTGCATCATGCTCATGAGCTTATCAGATTTGAAGAGTTCATTTCAGACTTGCCCCCACGATTACCACTAAAAATGCCACAGTGCCACACTTTGCTTTATGTTTATAACCTACCAACACACAGAGATGGCAAAAGTATTAGCAACCATCTTAGATGCCTATCAGACAACTGTGGTGGCAAAGTGCTTAGCCTTTCTGGAAGTGGTGCCATTTTGCGCTTCTTGAATCAAGAAAGTGCAGAACGTGCCCAGAAGCGAATGGAAAATGAAGATGTTTTTGGCAACAGAATTATTGTGTCATTTACTCCCAAAAATAAAGAACTTAGTGAGATGAAGAGTTCAAACACTGTTTCTGATAAAGCAAAATCTCCCAAAAAGGTCAACAAGAATCTAAAGTTGTGCCTAGTTAAAGATGGAATTGAAAAATCGCTCAATGCCAAAGTCATGCCTGGAAAAGGATTACAAGCAAATCTTGGATCTGCCACAAAAAAATATTAACATTAAAAGTTTACAGGAACTATGCCGAATTGAATCTAATACAAATAATAAAAACAGTGAACACCACCAGCAGGATCAGCTAAGGATGGATACACCTTCTCCACAAAATAATTCTCGTGCTGCAAGTGCTGAAACTCTGACAGCTAAAACTGCAGGAACAGCAGAATCTATTTATAAAAGCTGTCAGAAGAAAGAGAACCCTAGTAACCGAAGTATTACCAGTTCACCTGTAGAGAAAAAGGATAAAGAGGAGATCATGTTCCAAGTCAATTATCCATCTGCTTTTAGCAAATTGACTACATCAAGGCAACTCAGTCCTTTGCTTGTATCTCAGAATTAGTCTTCTAGCAGGAGCATATCTCCAAACTTTTTGAATAGAGCATCTCCACTTACTTTCAGCATCACAAATCCTAGCAGCACTGATTGCCCTGACCCATTTGCAAATGGTGCTGATATTCAGATTAGTAATATTGACTACAGATTGTCTCGGAAGGAATTACATCAAATTATGCAAGAAGCTTTCTCTAGGCATGGCAAGGTGAAGAGCATAGAGCTCAGCCCTCATACAGATTATCAACTAAAGCTATTGTTCAGATGGAAAATTTGCAGGAAGCAATCATTGCAGTGAATAGTCTTCACAGATATAAAATTGGCAGCAAAAGGATCCAGGTTTCTTTGGCCACAGGAACAGCTAATAAATCTTTGTCTTTACTAAGCTCAGAAACAGTCTCCTTTCTTCAAGATGTTCCTGCTTGTTGCTTGCCTTTGTATAAGTTCACAGATGTGTATGAAAAAAAGTTTGGACACAAATTGAGTGTGTCAGACTTATATAAATTAACAGACACAGTAGCAATCCGTGATCAAGGAAATGGGAGGCTGGTGTGTCTGCTACCTAGTAGCCAGGCCCAACAGAGCCCTTTAGGGTCTTCTCAGTCACATGATGGTTCATCAACTAATTGTAGTCCGATTGTATTTGAAGAACTAGAATATCATGAACCTGTCTGCAAGCAGCACTGCTCCAATAAAGATTTCAGTGAACATGAATTTGATCCAGACTCATACAAGATTCCTTATGTTATACTCTCTCTGAAGACATTTGCACCCCAGGTTCACAGTCTTTTACAAACACATGAGGGCACTGTGCCGTTACTGAGTTTTCCAGATTGCTACACTGCAGAGTTCAGTGACCTAGAAGTGGTTCAGGAAGATCAAGGAGGAGTTCCTTTGGAACATCTCATTACCTGTGTTCCTGGAGTAAACATTGTTACTGCACAGAATGGCATAAAAGTAGTTAAGTGGCTACACAATAAGCCCCCACCTCCAAGCACTGATCCTTGGCTGCTGCGTTCTAAAAGTCCAGTGGGAAACCCACAGCTTATCCAGTTCAGTAGAGAAGTAATTGACTTACTAAAGAACCAGCCATCTTGTATCATACCTGTGGGCAAATTCATCCCATCCTATCATCATCACTTTGCAAAGCAATGCCGTGTATCAGACTATGGATATTCCAGGTTAATGGAATTGCTAGAAGCAGTGCCTCATGTCTTACAGATCCTTGGAATGGGTTCCAAAAGATTGCCAACTCTAACCCACAGAGCCCAAGTAAAGCGCTTTACCCAGGATTTGTTAAAACTTCTCAAATCCCAAGCCAGTAAACAAGTTATTGTGAGAGAATTTTTGCAGGCTTATCATTGGTGTTTCTCAAAAGATTGGGATGTTACTGAATATGGCGTTTGTGAGTTGACTGATATCATATCAGAAATTCCAGATACAACAATTTGTTTGACCCAGCAAGATGATGAAATGGTGATCTGCATCCCTAAAAAAGAACGTACTCAGAATGAAATAGAAAGGACAAAACAATTCTGCAAGGAAGTTGTTGATCTGCTTCGCCATCAACCTCATTTCCGGATGCCCTTTAATAAATTTATTCCTTCTTATCATCACCATTTTGGCCGTCAATGCAAACTTGCACACTATGGATTTACTAAACTACTTGAACTTTTTGAAGCCATTCCTGATGTTTTACAAGTATTGGAATGTGGGCAAGAAAAGATCCTTACGTTAACAGAGGCTTTAGCTGCTCAGTTTGTTAAACTTCTTCGGTCTCAGAAAGACAACTGTCTTATGATGACTGATTTACTAACAGAATATGGTAAAACTTTTGGTTATACTCTGCGTCTCCAAGATTATGACGTCAGTTCAGTTCCAGCATTAATGCAAAAACTCTGCCATGTTGTAAAGGTTTTTACCATTGACACGACAGAAGAGTATGTGAAGCTCACTAGTTTATATTTGTTTGCAAAAAATGTACGATCTCTTCTTCACACCTATCACTACCAGCAAATATTCCTTCATGAGTTTCCTGTGGCCTATACCAAATATATAGGAGAAGTGTTGCAGCCCAAGACTTATGGTTATAGTAGCCTGGAGGAGCTCTTGGGATCAATTCCTCAGGTGGTCTGGATTAAAGGACATGGTCACAAAAGAATTGTTGTTTTAAAAAATGACATGAAAACTCGATTGAGTTCTCCCAGTTTTTCTTTTGCCAATCATGTGAGTGATCATGAAAACCAGACAGAAGACAATAGTGAGCTTATTCTGGAGACTTCTGAATCTTGTTCTTCCTTAGGACTCGCTCTGGGAGTGTGTGCTAATGGTCCTAATCAAACTGAGCAGGAGCTCCTCTGCTTAACTAATACTTCACCTGTAGACCTTTTGTGTGAACCAGCCCCTTCTTGCTTGCCATCCCCACAGCTGAGGCCTGATCCAGTCATTCTTGCATCTACTGATCTCATTCAGTTTGAGGAACATCCCCGAGCTCCTTGTGAAATTATGGTTTTAACAGAACAACAACAAAATAAAATGACAATAAGCAAAGAAAAACTGACTTCTGGCCCTGGGGTGCCTGATGCCTTGGAATCAATGCCTCCTTGCTCATCATTGGATATCTCAGAGTCTCGGCCGAGCAAGGACACAATGGAGAGCCCAGCCAAAAAAACAACACAAAAACAAAGTGAAATTGGCAGCCAACTTTTCTTTTGTACCTATAACTAAGCTTTAACTTTGATTTGTTACTTGGAATTAGGAGGGAAAAGCACTGTCTGACTCTGCACACAAAAATAGGTTCAAAGCTATTTGCACGCCCTTTCATGTTTTAATGAAAATCCCTATGAGCCATTTAGTTTCTATTAAGATGGATTTGAAAATATTTTTGTTCCTTTTACCTTGAACACAGCTTTTGGCTGAAGAGTTTTTTTAATCATTTGAAAAAAACTTTCCCAGCATTCATTCAAGAATCCTTTAGATATTTTACCAATTTTTCTTAATTATAATGAAATAAAATGGTGTTCGGTAAAAAGAAAGAGGTATGAATTCAGCTGGAAAGATTTGGATTTTATTTCCATTAAACTTCATCAGTAGTTGTAATCTTACATGTAGCATATGATATTTGTTAGACCACTGCTTACTGATGTTGTTTTCAGACAGTATTAATAAATGCATGATCCATCTTTCAAAAGCCTGTTAAGTAAACAAGTGTCTATGCACTAGAATGGAACGGGTAAGCAAGGAGTTTTGAATGTATTTGTAGGTAGGGATAGGAATAATTGTTTCTGTGTGACTTGTAAGTTCACCTCATTTTTCATTTTACGATGTTTGGAGATGACAAATGTGGCTTTGTGACAAAATTTATTTTAAATGTTTTTTGTCACTTTCAGTTCCATTTAGAAGCTTTCTAGGAAGTTGAAGATGTTTTAAGCTTCCCTTTTATGTTATGTTCCAGTTTGACATGGATTAGGTTAAGGAAAAGGAGATGGTCTTGGTGTCTTGAGTTTCAAGTCAGTGTTTGGGTGACAACACACACATTTTGTGTGTCTACAGCTGGTATTGGTAGGAAAGAGTCTGATTTTCCTAAACTATGCATTAAATACATAAGTTATGAATCAGAGCAGGTTATGAGAAGCGCTTTAACCTGAGATGTATCAATATTATTTCTACTGGAAAGAGACACAATGATTCTATCTATGCATGGGAAGGCCAAGGTTGATCTGTTTTTGGACTTTCAAAGCAGGTTTTGGTAACTGGGAAGCTTTGTGTGTCTGTTGGCATATTGTCTTTTAACTGTTTTTATTCTGATGGTTACTTCTAGTGTTGATAGCGTGTTCAGTTGTTTGTGGTATTTGATCTTGGCATTTGGAAAAGCCAGCCTTTGAAGTAGCACTGTACTAGTGGAATGGCCTTACTTTAGAGTTGGCTGAAATGTCCATTGGAGGATGGCCTCTTACCCCTTCTGGGTAAACCCAACATTTACAATGGATTGTATTTGTTGGGCAAAGAGACAGATGAAAGTGCTCATAAAACAGAAAGAACCTGCCACACGATGTCTTCCACTAGTTAAGTGATTTCTTTTTTGAGGTTAATATTTTTGTAATGTACTAGAAAGCCAGAATATGGGCTCAGAATTCATAGCCAGCATTTGGGAAGATGCCACAGAAATTGCTATTACAAAGTTAATTTTACAAGTTAGGTTTTGTTGAAAAAAAAAAGGAAGAAACCAGAGATTCTTACTGTTTGGTATATAGCCATGTTTCAGATGGAGATTCACTGGAAATTTTCGTATAATAGTACAATGTGACTCCTGAAGGCATCTTTCCTCTACAGATATAGTACAATGAGAAAAAATACAAATATAACTTTTTTAAAGATGCTTTTAAACATTTCATCAGTTTATTGATTAAAAACATCAGCTAATTACAAATGATTTCAAAAGGCAGAGTTTGCACATTGGGACTTTTGTTTTGAAAATATGCAAAATATTGTGGACTTAAAGAATATTAAAAGTGTAATAACAAGTCACTGGAAACAGTCTAAAAGAGAAGAGGGAAGAAGAAACTGTAGTCCTGCAATATCTAATGAATATGGCAGTTATACCATTTATGGAGGTCAGCTAGGTGGGCCTCGGTCCATGTGTAATTCTAATAAATTGCTGTTTGAAATTCATTACATGGGAAGTTGTGTTCATGATGTATTATAAGATGTCCAATCCAATTGCAATATTTTTTTTTAATCCAAAGGCTTAATTAAATGATGTGACTAATGGATCTATAAGAACTAGGACAATTAAATTATTTCTGGTTGGAAAGATTTACCAATTTAGATTTGTCTGTTTAAAAAAAAAAAGTCACCAAAACTCCTCCTCTCATCCTGTACTGTTTGTTTTGGATTGGGCAGAGGGGAAGAAATGTTTTCTTAACTGTCGACTTTGTTTGAACACTCTTTGTGGTACAAAGTGCTGTTTTGTGTGTTGGGACCAAACAGTTGTCAATAAAATTTGCAAGCAAGCATAACAACAACAAAAAAAACCCAACATGAAATTATACAATATAACACATGCCTCTTAAAAGGAATGCTACCTATGCCGAATGCATTCAAATGAAATGAGATTCACTCAATATATCGTACCGGCAAAGAAGAGAAAGGAAAGGAAAACAAATATTGATAATAAACAGAATCCATTGAAGCTTGCTCCTTTTTTGCACTATTTCTTCAGGAGATTTGCTGTGCAGTGAAATCTTCCACGTATTTTGCAAGGAAGAGTATACAACGCAGTTGAAATGTATTTAACATTGAGCAATTCCTTTATCAACTGTATTAAGAAATACCTTCGGATAAACTCAAAACGAAGCATAAGAGAACTCATGCAGCAGCGACATAGGAAAAGTAGGAAATAGGATGAAATGAAATTCCTGCAGGAGAATGTCGCCTTCAATGCATTGGAAGATTTGCTGTCGATTGTGGCCTCTTTTTTCAGTTTCTGAACCTACGTTCTACATTAACAACATGAAATTCTGCAATATAAAACATTCCTCTTAAATGGAATGCTAAATATGCCGAAAGCATTCAAATGAAATGAGATCCACTCAATATATCTCATTGACAAACAAGAGCAAGGAAAGGAAAGCCAATGTTGAAAATAAACAGAATCCATTGAAGCTTTCTCTTCTATTGCCCTATATCGTCAGGAAATTTGCTGTGCATTGAAATCTTCCATGTATTCCGCAAAGAAAAGTGTACAACTCAGTAGAAATATAATTAACATTGAGGAATTCCTTTAGCAAATGAATTGAGTAATACCTCAGGAAGAACTCAACATGAAGCATAAGAGAACTCATGCAACAACGATGTAGGAAAAGTAGGAAATAGGATGAAATGAAATTTCTACAGGAGAATGTTGCCTTCAAGGAGTTGATAACATTGCTGTCGAGAGTAGCCTACTTCTTCAGTTTCTGCATCTACATTCTACATTAACAACATGAAATTCTGCAATATAGAGCATTCCTCTGAAAAGGAATGCTAAACATGCCAAAAGCAGTCAAATCAAATGAGATTCAATCGATGTATCTTATTGGCAAAGAAGAGGAAGGAAAGGAAAGCAAATGTTGATAATAAACAGAATCCATTGAAGCTTTCTCCTATGTTGCACTATTTCCTCAGGAGATTTGCTGTGCATTGAAATCTTCAATGTATTCCACACGGAAGCGTATACAACGCCGATGAAATGTATTTAACATTGACGACTTTCTTTATCAAATGTACTGAGAAATTGATGAATGTTGGAGGGGTTGTGGGAGGGCTGGGACACTGATGCATTGTTGGTGGAGCTGTGAACAGATACAGCCATTCTGGAGAACAATTTGGAGCTATGCTCAAAAAGTTATCAAACTCTGTATACCCTTTGACCCAGCAGCATTTCTGTTGGGTTTATATCCCAAAGAAATCATAAAGGAAGGAAAAAGCCCCACATGTGCAAGAATGTTTGTGGCAGCTCTTTTTGTAGTGGCTAGAAACTGGAAATTGAATAGATGCCCTTTAATTGGAAAATGGCTGAATACATTATGGTATATGAATATTATGGAATATTATTGTTCTGTAAGAAATGAACAGCAAGATGATTGCAGAGAGGCCTGGAGAGACTTACATGAACTGATGATGAATGAAATGAGCAGAACCAGGGGATCATTATACACGGCAACAACAGTAGTATATGACGATTAATTCTGATGGACATGGCTCTCTTCAACAATTAAATGTTTCAAACCACCTCCAATTGTTCACTGAAGAAAGCCATATACACCCAGAGAGAGGGATGCGAAATGTGGACCACAACATAACATTCACGTACTCCTTGATTGATGTTTGCTTACATTGTGTTTTCCTTATCTGATATATTCTTTGTGTAGATAAGGTTTTTCTTGCACAAAAATGATAAGTTTGGAAATATGTATACATATATTCGATTTGCCAAAATTTTAACATAATAAACATGTACTGGATATCCTGGCATCTGGGGGAGGGGTGGGGAATTGGGGGGAAAGATTTGTAACGGGAAGCTATGTAAGGGTTATTGTTGAAGAATTACCCACATATATGTTATGCAAATAAAATAAAATTTAAAAAATGTATTGAGAAATACCTTCAGATAAACTCAACACGAAGTATAAGATAACTCATGGAACAGTGATATAGGAAAAGTAGGAAATAGGATGAAATGAAATTCCTTCAGGAGAATGTTGCCTTCAATGAATTGGAAGCTTTGCTGCCGACAGTGGCCTCTTTTTTCAGTTTCTCACCCTATGTTCCACCATAACAGCACGAAATTCTGCAATATAAAGCATTCCTGTTAAAAGGAACACTACACATGCCGAACGCATTCAAATGAAATGAGATTCAATCAATATATCTTATTGGCAAAGAAGATAAAGGAAATGAAAGCAAATGTTGATAATAAACAGAATCCATTGAAGCTTTCTCCTCTGTTGCAGTATTTCATCAGGAGAATTGCTGTGCATTGAAATCTTCCATATATTCTGCACGGAAGCATATACAACGCCATTGAAATGTATTTAACATTGACAACTTCCTTTATCAAATGTATTGAGAAATACCTTCAGATAAACTCAACACGAAGTATAAGAGAACTCATGCAACAGCGATGTAGGAAAACTAGAAAATCGGATGAAATGAAATTCCTGCAGGAGAATGTCGTCTTCAATGAATTGGAAGTATTACTGTCAACAATGGCCTCTTTTTTCACTTTCTGAAACTACGTTCTACATTAACAACACAAAATTCTGCAATATAAAGCATTCCTGTTAAAAGGAATGCTACACATGCCGAACGAAATCAAATGAAATGAGATTCATTCAATATATCTTATTGGCAAAGAAGAGAAAGGAAAGAAAAGCAAATGTTGATAATAAACAGAATCCATTAAAGCTCTTTCCTCTGTTGCACTATTTCGGCAGGACATTTGCTGTGCATTGAAATCTTCCACGTATTCCGCTAAGAAGAGTATACAATGCAGTTGAAATGTATTTAACATTGAGGACTTCCTTTAGCAAATATATTGAGAAATACCTTCGGATAAACTGAACACGAAACATAGAAGAACTCATGGTACAGCGATGTAGGAAAAATAGGAAATAGGATGAAATGAAATTCCTGCAGGAGAATGTCATCTTCAATGAATTGGAAGCATTGCTGTCGAGAGTAGCCTACTTTTTCAGTTTCTGAACCTACGTTCTACATTAACAACATTAAATTCTGCAATATAAAACATTCCTCTTAAAAGGAATGCTACACATGCTGAATGCCTTCAAATAAAATGAGATTCACTCAATATATCTTATTGGCAAAGAGGAGAAAGGAAAGGAAAGCAAATTTTGATAATAAACAGAATCTATTGAAGCTTTCTCTTCTATTGCACTATTTCGTCCGGCAATTTGCTGTGCATTGAAATCTTCCATGTATTCCCACGGAAAAGTATACAACTCAGTTGAAATATATTTAACAATGAGGAATTCCTTTAGCAAATGAATTGAGAAATACCTCAGGAAGAACTCAACACGAAGCATAAGAGAACTCATGCAACAAAGATATAGGAAAAGTAGGAAATAGGATGAAATGAAACTCCTACAGGAGAATGTTGCCTTCAATGAATTGAAGCATTGCTGTCGAGAGTAGCCTACTTTTTCAGTTTCTGAACTTAAGTTCTACATTAACAACATGAAATTCTGGAATATAGAGCATTCTTCTTAAAATGAATGCTAAACATGCCGAAAAAAGGCAAATCAAATAAGATTCAATCAATGTATCTTATTGGCAAAGAAGAGGAAGGAAAGGAAAGCAAATGTTGATAATAAACAGAATCCATTGAAGCTTTCTCCTCTGTTGCACTATTTTTTCAGGAAATTTGCTGTGCATTGAAATCTTCCATGTATTCCCCAAGGAACAGTATCCAATGCAGTTGAAATGCATTTAACATTGAGGAATTCCTTTAGGAAATGAATTGAGAAATACCTTAGGAGGAATTCAACATGAAGCATAAGAGAACTCATGCAACAACGATATAGTAAAATAGGAAATAGGATGAAATGAAATTCCTAGAGGAGAATGTCACCTTCAATGAATTGGAAGAAGTGCTGTACAGAGTAATCTACTTTTTGAGTTTCTGAACGTACGTTCTACATTAACAACATGAAATTGTGCAACATAGAGCATTCCTCTTAAAAGGAATGCTATGCATGTCAAAAGCATTCAAATGAAATGAGATTCACGCAATGTATCTTATTGGCAAAGAAGAGGAAGGAAAGGAAAGCAAATGTTGATAATAAACAGAATCCATTTAGGCTTTCTCTTCTGTTGCACTATTTCATCAGGAGTTTGCCATGCATTGAAATATTCCACGTATTCCGCAAGGAAGAGTATACAACGCATTTGAAATGTATTTAACATTGAGGACTTCTTTATCAAATGTATTGTAAAATACATTCGGATAAACTCGAGACGAAGCATAGGAGAACTCATGGGACAGCTATATAGGAAAAGTAGGAAATAGGAGGAAATGAAATTCCTTCAGGAGAATGTCACCTTCAATGAATTGGAAGCATTGCTGTCGAGAGTAGCCTACTTTTTCAGTTTCTGAACCTATGTTCTACATTAACAACATGAAATTCTGCAATATAAAGCATTCCTCTTAAAAGGAATGCTAAACATGCCGAAAGCATTCAAATGAAATGAGATTCACGCAGTGCAACTTATTGGCAAAGAAGATGAAGGAAATGAATGCAAAAGTTGATTATAAACAGAATCCATTGAAGTTTGCTCCTCTGTTGAACTATTTCCCCAGGAGATTTGTTGTGCATTGAAATATTCCACATATTCCGCAAAAAAAATAGTATACAATGCAGTTGAAATGTATTTAATATTGAGGACTTCCTTTATCAAATGTATTGAGAAATACCTTCGGATAAACTCAACACAAAGCACAAGAGAACTCATGCAACAGCGCTGTAGGAAAAGTAGGAAATAGGTTGAAATGAAATTCCTGCAGGAGAGTGTTGCCTTCAATGAATTGGAAGCAATGCTGTCGAGACTAGCCTACTTTTTCAGTTTCTGAACCTACCTTCTACATTAAAAAAATGAAATTCTGCAATATAAAGCAATCCTCTTAAAAGGAATGCTAAACATGCCGAAAGCCTTCAAAGGAAATTAAATTCATTCAATGTATCTTATTGGCAAAGAAGACAAAAGAAAGGAAAGCAAATGTTCATAATAAACAAAATAATAGATTGAAGATTTCTCCTCTGTTGCACTATTTCTTCAAGAGATTTGCTGTGCATTGAAATCTTCCATGGATTCCGCAAGGGAGAGTATACAATGCAGTTGAAATGTATTTAACTTTGAGGACTACCTTTAGCAAATGTATTGAGAAATACCTTCGGATGAACTCGACTAGAAGCATAAGAGAACTCGTGAAACAGTAATGCAGGAAAATTAGGAAATAGGATGAAATGAAATTCCTAGAGGAGAATGTCACCTTCAATGAATTGGAAGCATTGCTGTCGAGAGTAGCCTAATTTTTTTGTTTCTCAACCTACGTTCTACGTAACAACATGAAATTCTGCAATGTAAAGCAAATGTTGATAATAAACAGAATCCATTAAGCCTTTCTCCTCTGTTGCACTAATTCATCAGGAGATTTGCTGTGCATTGAAATCTTCCATGTATTCCACAAGGAAGAGTATACATTGTAGTCTAAATATATTTAACATTGAGGAATTCCTTTAGCAAATGAATTGAGAGATACCTTAGAAGGAACTGAACATGAAACATAAAAGAACTCGTGCAAAAACGATGTAGGAAAATTAGGAAATAAGATGCAATGAAATTCCTACAAGAGAATGTCGCCTTCAATGAATTGGAAGCATTCTTGTCGAGAGTTGTCTATTTTTTCAGTTTCTCAACCTACGTTCTACATTAACAACATGAAATTCTGCAATGTAAAGCATTCCTCTTAAAACGAATGCTATACATGTAGAAAGCATTCAAATGAAATGAGTTCACTCATTGTATCTTATTGGCAAAGAAGGGGAAGGAAAGGAAAGCAAATGTTGATAATGAACAGAATCCATTGAAGCTTTCTGCTGTGTTGCACTATATCTTGAGATTTACTGTGCATTGAAATCTTATCGGTATTCCTCACGGAAGAGTATACAATGCAGTTGAAATGTATTTAACATTGAGGACTTAATTTAGCAAATATATTGAGAAATACCTGCTGATAAACTCGACACGAAACATAAGAGAACTCATGCAACAACGATTTAGGAAAGTAGGAAATAGGATGAAATCAAATTCCCATAGGAGAATGTCACCTTCAATGAATTAGAAGCATTGCTGTCTAGAGTGGTCCCCTTTTTAGTTTCTGAACCTACGTTCTACCATAACACCATGAAATTCTGCAATATAAAGCATTTCTCTTAAAAGGAATGCTAAACATGCCGAAAGCATTGAAATGAAATGAGAATCAATCAATATATTTTACTGGCAAAGAAGAGGAAGGAAAGGAAAGCAAATGTTGATAATAAAGAGAATCCATTAAAGGTTTCTACTCTGTTGCACTATTTCATCAGGAGATTTGCTGTGCATTGAAATCTTCCATGTATTCTGCATGAAAAGTATACAATGCAGGTGAAATATACTTAACATTGAGGTATTCCTTTAGCAAATGAATTGAGAAATACCTTAGGAGGAACTAAACACGAAGCATCAGAGAACTCATGCTAAAACGAAATAGGAAAAGTAGGAAATAAGATGAAATGAAATTCCAGCAGGAGAATGTCGCCTTCAATGAATTGGAAGCAATGCTGCCGAGAGGAGCCTACTTTTTCAGTTTCTGAACCTACCTTCTACATTTAAAACATGAAATTCTTCACTATAAAGCATTCCTCTTAAAAGGAATGCTACACATGCCGAAAGTATTCACATAAAATGAGATTAACTCAATTTATCTTATTGGCAAAGAAGAGGAAGGAAAGGAAAACAAATGTTGATAATAAACCGAATCCACTGGAGCTTTCTCCTCTGTTACACTATTTTGTCAGTAGATTTCCTGGGCATTGAAATCTTCCACGTATTCCGCAAGGAATACTATTCAACGCAGTTGAATTGTATTTAACATTGAGGACTTCCTTTATGAAATTTTTTTGAGAAATACCTTTGGATGAACTCGACACGAAGCATAGGGGAACTCATGCAACAGCAATGTAGGAAAAGTAGGAAATAGGTTGAAATGAAATTCCTAGAGGAGAATGTCGCCTTCAATGAATTGGAAGCATTGCTGTCGGGAGTAGCCTAATTTTTTAGTTTCTTAACCTACATTCTACATTAACAACATGAAATTCTGCAATATAAAACATTCCTCTTAAAAGGAATGCTACACATGCCGAATGCATTCAAATGAAAAGAGATTCACTCAATGTATCTTATTGGCAAAGAAGAGGAAGGAAAGGAAAGCAAATTTTTATAATAAACAGAATCCATTGAAGCTTTCTCCTCTGTTGCACTATTTCTTCAGGAGATTGGTTCTGCATTGAAATCTTCCATGTATTCCGCACGGAAGAGTATACAATGCAGTTGAAATATTTTTAACATTGAGGAATTCCTTTAGGAAATGAATTGCGAAATAC
>JAJPUD010024896.1:0-18195 GCA_023553655.1 Myrmecobius fasciatus
CATAAAACAGGAAAAAGAACCCACATGTGTGAAAATGTTTGTAGCAGCTGTTTTTGTGGTGGAAAGGAACTAGAAATTTATTATAAGCTTCCCACAGTGGATATCAAGTGATCAGGTTCCTTGTACATTGTGCTCATGGAAGACCAATACCTTTGAGGGAAGAGCTGCTGAAACCTTTATAAGGCTACTTTTCACCTCTAGTGCCCACCCGATCCACACCTGTGACTCCAAGAAGCTGTCTCATGCACAATGGCCACACCTTAGTAAACCATTTTGGCAGATGGCTAAACCAGATTGAGGATAACCAAGGGGTTTCAAACCCTACAGTGAGTTGTGGGGAAGTATCCACCCAGTAATCAAAAGGTCTCAAACCCTTTTGCGTTTGGTCAATGGTGGGGTGTCTTCCTTAAGCATGTAAAGACTTCCCTTGGTAGAATGGGCAGGTGAGAACAATTTGTTCCAATGGCCATAAAAGTAGCTGAAGGTGGTACTGTGAAGCACTTAGATATTGATTAGTTATTGGTTAGATATTGAAGCCACAAAGGTCATCCACTGCATCTCAAGTCATTACTAGTCATCTTGGCTCTGTCCTCCACTGGACAGTGATGACTCTGGAAGACAGGGTGAGATTGATGACTTTGTACAATGTTGTTCCATTTAAATTCAATTTATGCAATAATAATAATATATTTTTAAAGTCAAGGTGCTCTGCAAAGGGGATCAGAAACCATGTGCATAGGTTTTAAACTTTTTTCAGTTCTCTTCTATTTAGGCCCTATAGCCTAATCTCACATCCCTTAGCATTTTTCTCCTCGTAATGTTCTTAGGAGATTAAAGACACAACATGCAAACATCAAATACTTATATGTAAGCTCTGGAGGTATTCTTATCCCAATTTCCACTCTCACAAATTAAGTTTTCAGAGCTAGACTGGCAATATATCCTCCTCAGTATTCTAAGAGTAAATCTTCGAGGTCAAAAATAATTCTTTTTGTAATGATTCCATTACCCTGAAAGGCAGCCAGTTTAAGAGATGTCCTGGGTATTCTCTCATCTAACATTCACTGCCAGTTCTACCAACAGCCCTTTATGACAGATTTGCCACTCCTTTCAGAAGAAGCCCCAGTGCCAATTGTTCAAATCAATACATTCATCAAAGATACATTGCTTCAGTGTTTCAGGCAACCTATTGCCTCTTGGCTGGGGCAAGTGGGAAGGGAGCCCTTAAGGAGCCAAGGGAAAGGGATGAAGGCATAGTTTTGGAAGGATAGGCAGCTAAGTTTGATATTTAGCAACATAAATATATAATAAGGGATATGTTTTTAAAACAACCCTTTCTTCTGTCATATTTTTAAATTCATCTTTCTCTTCTTCAACTCCTTTCTTTTCCATGTCAAGAGTAATTTTGTAATGTCTTGTATCCACCAATGTGCTTTTCTCTGACATTATCAGTTGAGAATCAATTAGTTAGCCAACCTTAAATAACTTTTAGAAAGGGACATTTATTAAGGTGACACAATAAGAATTACAGCTTTGAAGGCTTTAACACAGGTTCCCTCAAGTTCACATAAAGCCTAAGGGAAAGTGGGCTCAAGTTTAGAAGGCAGGAAAGGAAAATGAGTAGCTAAGCTCCCTTTAAGCATGGCTAATTTTCTTTACTCTTTCCTTTGCTACCAGTGCAAGTTCTCTTATCAATGGACGTCATTTAGGACAGTGATGGGAAAAGGAAAGGAGATTCACAAAGAGGACCAAATAGAAAGGAGAAGGAGATTGGCTACTGCCAAAAGGGAGGCTTCTCCTTTCCTTCTGGGTAGTTCCCTGTCCTAGGTTTCAGTTAAAATTCCTTACTCTTTTCAACTTCTTCTTACTCAAGATAAAGGAATGCTTTTATATATTGCCCAGAGGGCATAAAGAAATCTCACAATCAATTGAAACTGACCTCTTTTTACAGACATCATATCATATCAAATAGTTTTCAAAGGTGTTTCACACATAGTCTAAAATCTTTTGATTGATTGAAACGTGTTCTCAGTTAGTTAAAGGATATCAGACCTAACATAGTGTGGAGTAATTCTACCCTCTCCTCCATACATAGTGGTTTTCTAAGCACAGTGGACTTCTTTCTTATTCTTCACCTGCTACAGACTGCTGGTTTGTGTAGTGTCTACTTTCTTGCACTTGACAATTCAGAATCTCACTCACAGTCTGCCCTTCTTATTCCTCTTCTTCAGCAATCAATTGTGTCCCATCCCCCAAACCTGCAGATATGTGAGCTGTTGAAAAAAAAAAAGCTCTCTTTTGAGCTTTTCTTTTTCTATAAGAGAGATTGTGGCTATGCATGATTCAGCAGCATCCCTTCTCAATCTTAGCACTCTCCATCTACTTTCATATTTTGAAAAAAAAGACACTTCAACTGAAAAAGCAAAAGACCCCACAGATTTTTCAGAATGAAATCCTCCTCAGTGTGTCTATGAGGCACATCCTAAATCACATAGCTCACAGTAGAGTTTTAGATATTCAGCAGGGAGAATTCATAAGAAAATTATATCCACAAATGAGTTAAATCCAGAGCCAGAGCAGTTTGATTAATTCAAGAATGTTGCCAGTCTGCTTCAGACCACAGCAGGAAACACTGCAAAGAGCACCAATTTAGAGGAGATAGTCTGGTGTTTGGGGGTTGAGTCTTTTTTTTGTTTTTTGGTAATTTGGGGGTTTTTTGGCTGAGAGAGCTGTAAAAATGTATATAGTGACTACAGAAGACATCTTTTTCTTCCCTCCCACTAAGGATCTGCGGGGAAGCCCAATGAATTGTAGTGAGACCAAAATCCCTGCATGAGTATTAAATATGACCTTCTTAATTGATGGAAATTATTTCATTATGGATTTGCCTCCTTTGGGAACAACTAAATCATATTCACAGAGCTTTGGCAGAAATTGTTGCTATACATTTTTGGAGAAGGATATGTATATGTATGTGTGAGAGAGAAGGGGGGAGGGAGAGGAGAGAAGAAGGGAAGGAATGAAAAGAGAGAGACAGACACAGAGACAAAAAGAGAGAGAGAGAAAGAGACAGAAACAAAGAGAAGAAACAAGGAGACAAAGACAGGGAGACAGAGACAGACAGTAAATCTCTTCCTTCCCTTAAGATTTACAGTGCTTTCATTCCACTGGCCCAATGTTTTTCATCATTCCATAGGAGTTCCATGGCCACCCTTCTTTGTATATAACATGCTTCCTTGAGGAAATTGGCAGCCTATGTGATATTCCATGTTCTAAATTGAGGTGACAGGGGAAATGGAAAATGGAGATTTGGGGATAGCCATAATTTTAAGTAGAAGTATGTCTGTTTCTGCTTGAATAAGAACAGTTTGATACAAAAATCTTACAATTTATAATCTCACTCTACCTCATAAGTCATGGTGTTTTTGTTTGTTTTATGGAAAACATTCAGGAAATGTATAGACTAGTGTAATTTCATTGATGAAAATGAAAATCCTGGCTTCAGACAATAAGGACTTAGGCTACAGTTTTCTTTCACTTTCACTGTCTCTTCTGCTGTCTAAAGTTCTTTTTAATTAGATTGCATGAGCTTGCTTAAAAACTGCTGATGACTAAATCTAGAAAACATATCATCTATTGCCCATGACTATAATTAGGTGAAGTTCTACTTCTATAAACATGAGAGGTAGTGAGACAAGTCTTCTAAAGAACTTTATAATCATTTTATTACAATTTAGTGAAAGATAAAGTTTAGAAAACTTGTAATCTACTAAGTCTAATATAACCTCTCCTATTTTTGAGAATTTTACAAATTCAAATTAAGAGAGGCCAGTTCTACCAAAGTATAGCTTTATTGATTAGAAGTTTTGCAACCCTATTTATCAAACACCTCTGGAAAACATCAGAAACTGAAGAATGTATCAAAACCTATGCAAGTGTAGCATATTTAAGAGACCCTATCTTAAGCCCTTTTGTAGCCCAGATTCAGCTTTGAAAAAGAAAGTAGAAATCATCACTTTTCCCCTGTTGTACTGACATCTTTCCTTTGTATGCAACTATTTCCTGTTTACTTCATTGAAAAGAAAGTTTAAAAAAAAAAGACTCGTGGTGCTTCTTACATTTTGGAGGGTAAGAAGGAAAGCCATTCTTCATAGATTTTCTAAAGAGACTAAAGTTAAACAAATTGGAAGCAAGAAAGTGCTTGTGTCCTGCTACAATAAGGGAAATTATAATTGCATGCCTTCATTTTAAAGTAAGTGCTATGGACAGGAAAGACCACAAGATTTTCTGCTGCCTTACCACATAAATGTAACTTCTCCTTATACTTCTGGAACCATAATTAAGTCAATACCACCATTGTAAATGGAAGAGTATGGTAGTCTTTTCTCCTGTGACTCCATTCATCATCCCTTTACCTTTCCAAACCAAAATATCCCTCCCTGGACACCATTCCTCTTTATATTTCTAATCCCTCAATTAGAATCTACTTTCCTTTGATCAGAAACTGTCTTAGTTTTTGGATGTGCATCCCCAGCAAGTCGTACATTGCCAGATATAATAAGCACTTAATAAATGCTTTTTAAAAATTCATTTTATAGTGACTCCAGATTCAGTAGTTCAGGGTTTAAGGTTCAGAACAATTATTTAGAAATCAGGATTCAGATGGTTGTAGTAATAAAGACTAAAATGAAGGCAGCAGATTATGTCACCATGAGTTCAAATGACTTGATTTACTAAGGTTCCAGATGAAGAGAAGGACCATGAAGGGGGGCAGAGAAAGAACAATCCAGTCTTCTCTTGCAGAGAGACTTCTTCATAAAGATCCCCAAATAAGCAAATGTCTCTAGGTTTTCCAGAGCAATTTAAGGTTTTGTGTCCATGGTACTTGGTGAGTTAAAGAATGCCTTCAGGCCCCTTATCTCTTCTTGAAAACTTACCTCTTTATTTCATATTTTGATTAAAATGTCACCATTTTGACATCTAAGGATTCCTTAGAGTACGACGTGTACCATATAAAAGAAGCAACTTTCTGCATTGCTGTAAGTCATTATTTTCAGTGCCCTCTATGGAGTGCCCAAAGCTCACTGCCAGAGGTACATTACAAACAATAGGTAGTTGAGCTGGTTTCATTAAGTTTATCTATGCACTTGTCTGCAGGACCCTAAAAATAGCACAACAAACAACACTGAGATATTCTACAACCTCTGGATTGAAAGCCATTACTCTGCTAGAGTTGTCATGTTTCCTGTTGGTCTATGGTTTGGGGGTTGAACTAGGACAGAGAAAGTGTTATGAGATAACATCAAACCAAAAAATAATGCTTCCCTTCACTCTTGTGGATAGCATTCCCTGTCCATCACTTTGAGGGGAAAACAAGTTAGAGGCAGTGATAATTAGTGAGTTACACCTTCCATAGAATTTCTTGCTAAGCTCTCATCCTCGGACAGCAGGATGTCATTTTCTATTGGAATTATTTGTTTTTGTTTTTTTAAGGAAATAAAAGAAAAAATCAACAAGCTTGAGCTGACTTACAGAAGAGTCAATTTTTTAGTCATTATGGTGCTAGACCTAGAATTCCAATGGAATTTTTCTGATATAATTCATAGGAGTATTTAAGATTTACTCAATCTATACTCTTTATTAAGCTCTCCCTCCACCTCACCTTAACTTCATGTAGGGTTAAAAAATGCTGTTTGATTTCATTTGCTAATTCAGAGTCAACATCTCACTTGAAGGAAAAATATTCTGAGTGTATATTTGCTCATATATGCTGATGTTTACCTGGCTATGCAGAGATACCTTTATATTATGCAAAAGATATATTCATTTTAAAAATCTTTATTTAAAAACTCCTATTTTAAAGGCCCTAACAGAAACCAACATTTCAAGTAGAAATGGTGAAGGGTTTCTATAATAAGAATAATCTCCCACTATTTTATCAGATTTATCAGCTCAAGTTTGTTTTGTGCCTCTTTTTTCTTCCAAGCAGGTTACACCTCTATTTAGACATTCTTGGGTTTTAGATTTGAATGATTGATTCATAGTGATTTATTTGTTTAATGTTATATGATTTATATGTCATCCCATAATATGCTCCAGAAGAGCCAAGCAAATGGCATACTGTCAAGTTGCCAAATATCAAGGACCAAACATTCCAGCTGTAAAATTGACACAAATGTATATTCAAGTAAACAGTGATGGGGGAAAAAGATTTCTTGGGGAGTTAGTACTATAGAACCAGAATACTGACTGCTTTGGGGACAAACATTTACAGCACAATTAATAGTGAAGTCTGGAGAACCTCAGTGCAAATAAGTCAGATTCTCAAATGAGAAATCAATTGTAGATTTAGGGCATAAAGGCATCAGACAAATGTTAAAAAGGCAGAAATAATAACATGTCCATTATAAACTATAATATAGTAAAATAGGAAATACAGGAAATTTGAGTCAGAAAAGTGATCTAAGTGAAAAGAATCCTGAATAAATGGATCAATTAAAGGACAAATCATTAGGAAAAAAGTATTCTAATTTTGTTTTCATATTCTTGGTGTTGTGGGTAATAAACATAGTATTTGTCTTCTTATGACAATCTTTTTGGCAACTTATTTTGATCCAGCTGCTTGTATAAACATTTCTTTGTAGTTTTTGATTTGTAGTTTTCAATTTTATTTAACGACACCTCTAGAGGAAAACTGACCACCAGAAATTCACCACTAATACTGCTGGTATTCCTCAAAGAAAAATTCACCATTCCTAATTAACTCCAAAACTTTACATACTTTTGTTTTCTTACAGAAGAATATTTTTCTTTGAATCTTCATTTTTAACAATTTATATTATTAATTGGCATGCTTTGTGTGTTTTTAAAATATTTAAATGTTTAATTTAAAACATTAAGACAAATGCCATTTGTGTTGAGATAAGAGACATATTTCTACATGGAAAAATCCACTTGGGACATCTGTGTCCAGTTATTTGTTTGATATTAATAGTAAACAATTTTAACATGTTGAGTATTTCCTACAATTAATTAAACAAATTAAACAATTGAACAAATATACTCAATTCTCATCTACCATAGGCATTATACTATGCTGGACACTAGAGATATAAAGATGAACTATGTTGTAGACTTTGTCCTAATGTTGCTTATAATCTAATTGAGAGGGTAAAATGTTTACACAAATAACTTGCATAGATAAAGGGATGGCCAGAAGAAAAAATGTTGGGCTGTGTGAAGGACAAGTCCAGCTAAGAAATGAAGGAAGATTTCATGAAGGAAATAGCACAATCCCTGGATTTTGAAGGAAGGAAGAAATTTTAATACTTGGAGATGACAACAGGGATGAAAAGTATGTTCCAGATATGGAGAATAAAATTAACAATCATTGAAACCAAAGAAGACAATCAGTACTAGGACAAGAAATGGTCATAGGAGTTAGACATGAAGAAAGACCTAGTTGATCAATTAATAAGAGTCATGTCATCTTAGGAAACTGAGGTCCAGATAGGTTAATTGATTTGCCAAAGGTCACATGGATTGTGTTAGTTGTTCAATTGTTTTTCTATCATATCTGACTTTCATGTCCCCATTTGGGGTTTTGCTTGGCAGAGATACTGGAATGATTTGCCATTTCCTTCTCCTGATCATTTTACAGGTGGGGAAACTGAGGCAAATAGAATCAAGTGACTCGCCCAGGATCACACAGTTAGAAAGTTGGGAGTCACATTTGAATTCATCTCTTCCTGACTCCAAGCCAACTCTCCATCCACTGTACCACTCCTATGCCTTCTTACTTAAAAGTACTCTTTTCCACTATTCTGAGTTGCACAATTTGGAAGGAATATAGAATATTATACATGAAAGAGAGTGTAATGAGATGAAGTAATATGGAGGCGTATTTTGGAGAGTCCTGAATGCCAGCATAGAGGTGGTGCTTGATTTTTTAGGTAATGGGGAAACCACTGAAGTTTGGAGATTTTTGTTTTGTTTTGTTTTGTATTTTGTTCTTTTGGTTTTCAGTAGAGGATTTACATGGCCAGAGTAACAATGACCAGACACATTGGAAAGAATACTTTGAAAATCATGTAAAAATGGTGAATATCAGTCAGGAGGATGAAGCAGTAGTGTCAAAGTCATTCAAGGGGAAGGGGCACTAAACTATACAGAACTATTACTGTGGGCCACATATTAACTTTAAAAAGTTAGCATTATCTATGTTCTTTTGTGTTTTTATTTATTTTGTTGCATGTTTTCTAATTACATTTCAATCCAGTTCAGGTTTCACTAGGTGTGCTGTGTGTTTAACACCACTAAACAGAAGGGGGGAAAAAGCATCTATTAAGTAGCAATTATGTGTAGGAATGGTGTATGCTAAGCACTTTTGCAAATATCTCGATTCTCACAACAACCCTGAGATAGGTGATATTATTATCTTCATTTACAGGTGCGGAAATTGAGGTTATGAAGTGACCTAGGGGTTTCACTGCCACTAAATGTCTAGAACTGAATTTGAACTTCGGTTTCCCTGACTCTAAGCCTTGCACTCTTATCTATTGAGCCACCTAGCAGAAAGGTTAGCTAGGAGGCAAGATTAGTTCATTTCTGAATTGCTACACCACCAGACCAAGCAGAGTTCATTCAATTCATCCAGAAAATTTGGCTAAAATTTGTTTTTGGCTGATCTGATTTAAAAAAAAAAAAAACCCGAATTGGTTGACAGAGAAATTGATCCTGTCATGATTGGACTTGACTGGCATCACAGAAAAGGAAGATTTTTTTCAGGTCTTTTACCTGATTAATGGGCAGGAAAAAATTTTTAATTAAAAAAATACTATAATTTTTCATATTCTATTCAACAATGGCAAACTGGCAAATACTGGTTAACTGGGCCATGCTGGAGTTCAGGGATTCCTAACCTTTTTTGTGAAACCTTTGACAGTCTGATAAGGCTGAAAGGGCCCCCTTTTCAGAGTCATGTTTTTAAATGCATAAAAAATTATGAAACCGAAATTAAAAAAAAAAACTCTACAATTACAAAGGAAAAAAGAAAGATGTGATTTTTCTCATCCAAGCTCATGAATCACAGGAAATCTATCCACAGCCTTAAAAGTCTGTGAATTCTAGCTTAAGGATCCCAGATCTAATAGAATAAGCAGTGAAGAACAAAAAGTCATAATACCTGAATTCTAATATTGGCTCTATCACTAATTAGCTAACTGAACCATTTAGTCTCTCTGTGATTCAATACCTGTCCTACCTGGGATTTTAGGAATTAGAATATTAAAATCAACTAATCCCTTCACTTTAGATGAGGAAATTGAAGTAATATGACTTGCCTCAAATCACTTATCTGATAACTAGTAAAGATTGAATTTGAACTCAGGTCTTCCTACACCAAATACAATAATCATTTCAGGACACCATGCTGCTCAGCTACCTCATTATCTTTGGGTGGAGGGAGAGAAAATTAATTGAGATAATACATGTGAAACCACTTTTAAGTATGATATAAAAGTTTTGATATTTAACACACCATATGGAAAGATAATTCAGGAGAAAACCCACCTAACAAAGCTCCATAGATTTGGGTGAACTTTCCTCTCTGGCAGATTGGAACTTCCTGCTCTTCTTCCCCTTCATGTCATTTATTATAATACAGATAATAAAACTCCTACTTTATTATTTCAGATAAAATGAGTAAGGAATAATGAAAAGGAGAATAACATTGTTTTTAAGCACACTGCCAGGAAAATTATCTTTATAAGAATGATAGATTTTTCACTTTGAATAAGTTAAATATAGGCATACAAATAGATATAAATGTCATGTATAATGTTTGTATTGCTATATTTGTATATGTATGAACATTTCTTTATACTTGAGGCTGACCGCATTATTTCTTATTCTAAATCTTTCAGTTTTAAATTTGAGTAATAAAGTCCATGATTTATATCTCTACTTTCTCTACATCTTCTCATCCATGAGCCAAAGACAATGGGCCAAAATTAAGGGTTAACCATTGGCCCTGAACTGCCCCTCCTATCTCAATGAGAGAGACATATTAAGAGAGGCTGTCAGAACCCTTTTTTGTGAGTACATTGAAATTTAAGATTAAAGTGGTTCTGTTTAATGTACTATTCCTTTCTTTGGGGCTGATTATGCTATCCTTTGCTGCTACATAGTCCCATAACTTTGTGAATAATGATATTATATGTTATTTGTACCAATTTACATCATTGGTATTAATATAATAAATGCTTCATTTAGCCAACATTATCTAGCATAATTTAGTCCAAAGAAATGAGCTTTCCAAATAACTGAATTTTTTCCTAATGTTTTCTGAAATTGGTTGTTTTTAATATATTAAATAAAAGAGTATCTGAAATGTATTCCATCTTTCCTTTTGCCTTTTTAATGAAATATGCTAAATCTATTCTATGTGTTTATTATTTAGTAATTTTTCAGTTTTATCTGGCTCTTCATGACTTTTTTGGGGTTTCCTTGACAAACATTCTGGAGTGATTTGCCATTTCTTTCACTAGCTTAATATACAGATGAGAGAATTGAGGCAAATAGGGTTAAATGACTCGTCTAGGATCGCACAGCTAGTAAGTATCTGAAGTCAGATTTGAACTCAGGTCTTACTGAATCTGGGCCCAAGAGTCTATTTTTCACTATCTTGCTAAGTCAAGTCGTTTTTTTTTCCTAATGACTCAAGATCAAAGTTTTATAATGTAGTGATGTCCTTTGAAACAACTAAAATAGGGAAAGTTGTTTACTTATATTAGATTTTTGAGGTATTGTATCTTTAATTTTTTTCTCTTCTTTGCTGTCAGATAGGTTACTTTCTGTGTATGTATGTGTATCAAAGCAGTACCCAGGTGCCCTACCTTTCTAATTTTGCTGTTAATAACTTTCTATAATTTAAAAATCAAATAAAGATGGTTAGAATTGTGTATAGAAGAAAAAGAATGAATAGGCACTTCTCAGGAGTAAAATCTATAAACTTTAGTGCTTGAACTTTGTAACATATACTTTGATAGCTCAGAGTCCTTTTCATGTTTCCTTATCTATGTTTTAAATTGAAATTGTTAGAAAAGTGAAGTGTTACTTTAAAATGCTTTGTATGATATTTTATTGAAATATTTTGAAAATTCACTTTTATCAACAGATCTATTTGGTTCATTTCAAAATTAATAAGTAATATGGAAATTATTTTATAAGAGAGATTAAGCCACAGAATGTTAGAGCTATTAGGGAACATCAATATCATTTACCTTTTCATTTTACAGAGAAGGAAACTGAGTCCAAAGGAGGTAAAGTGGGACCTTCCTACAATCAATAATAGGCAGAACTAGGAGTGAAGTTTATAAGGTCTTATGATTCAAAGTTAACATAGCATGTACCCTTATTATTAAGGTCTTTTCCTCCTCTTCCTTCATCACAATACTTCCTGCTGTGATGTCTTACTGCAGAGATAGTAGGAACAACTTTCATTCAAAATGTTAACCTGAGTGAGCTCTTTTCCCTTTAATTAAAAACGAAAGTGAAGGTATGTTTTAATTAATGACCATCCTGTAGGAAACTCAAATGCTAGTTTTGCAAATCTAGGGGAAATAAATTGATTTGGGTTAACTCTTTTCTTTCCATGGATCATTTTCTGAACTTGGGAAATCTGAAATTAGCTACCTCTTTGTGCATCTTTCCAGGTGCCAAATTGAAGGAGAATGCTGCTCCTTTACAACGTAGAATAAGAATTGCAGGAAATTTTCATTAATGGAGTTTCCACACAAGTTTTTTGGAATGTATAATTTTCTTATCATTTTGACAAATTATAATGTTGCTTTACCTAGCTATGGAAATTAGAAAATGAAAAGAAATTTAAATGAAACACATAAAAACAAAGGGGGAAATTGCACTTCATGTTTGAGTGACAGTTTTAATTTCATCACTTTGTTGATAGTAGTTACAAAATCCTGTGAAACAATTTTGTATCTGCATTTTAAATTGTGCTGTTCAGATCTAATGTTGTGATTAATCCTTTTTCTGATAGCTCTTTCTTTTTTCTCCTTGACTAACTCTTCTTCCTTTAGTCATTTAACTATGATCATCTCATTTAACTATGGACAGTTCTTTTGGCTCTTTTCCCAATATAAATAATACAAACATTATCATTCCCATTTTATAAATAAGGAAATGGTAGAGATAAAATATGACTTGATTTTCTGTTCTTAGTTTTCTTTTAAAAATACAATCTATCCTTTCTAATGCCTCCTCAATTGAAAAAGAAAAACAAAAATAAGACCCTCAACCTAACTATGTACAGTCCAGTTTTGGGCAGTGTAATTAGGCTAATTTAGACAATAACAGACAAATATAGTGTACCTGGATTTCAGCATGGCATTTGATCAACCCTTTCATGCAAGGGAAAGGGAAAAGTGAAAGAGGAAATGGAAAAAAGAGGGGGGAAGTGAAGGAGAAGGAGAAGGGGAGATTATATAGTGCTACTATGTGTTGGGCACTGTGGTAAATGCTCTTACAAATGTTAGTTATCTCATTTAATAGAAAAAGTGGATATAGGAAGGTTGGATCATACTTAAGTTAGGTGGGCTTGAAATTGATTTACTGACTAAGCCTAATATATAATAGTTAATGAATCAATGTCAACCTAGAGAATTGGTTTACAAATATTATGCAAAATAATTATCACATACTTCTCTTACTTTGCATAAAAATCTATGCAATTAATTATCTTAGTGCATATATTTTACAATTTTTATGACAACACAAATAACTCTTAAACATAGAATAAAAACAGCACAATATCCATAGACATTGACTGATAAAGTTTGTTTATAATATAAAATTAAAGTTGTTTATAATTTTCATGTGCATAATTTATAAAATAGTAACTAACATTATTTGTGGGTTGACTGGGCTTTGGGAGCACCAAGTTTCTTGAAATATGTCATTAATACTATTGCTATATATGATTTTTTTAATTCACTATTCAGAATTTGTATTTTATCTTTGTAACAACTAGAGGAGAAATTTCATTTTGTATAAATAAGGTGTTATGAATAATAGCAAACATTTATATCTCTTTGATAAATTAATAAGTAATTCTTAGCCAAAATATAATCGGATTTCAGACTTAAGTGTTTATGTTAACATATTATCACAAGTCTATTTACTGTTCTTGTTCAGACTGACTAAAACTAAATATATGACATTTGTCCATGATAAATGGGATCCTTATCCATTCTTTTTGGAAATATGGGGTCTCTTAAAATGACAACAAATTCTATAGATTAGTTAAGTAATTAATAAGCAAGCCTTTGCTTTATTGTATTCTGCTAGTAAGGTAGGGTTTTTAAAATTGGGAATTATAAATTTATTGTCCATAGTTCTATTTTTTTCAAAATACATTTTGTTCATTCATTTTATCTTTCTAGATCAGCATGAATTTGAAGACCTTGCATTAATTCATTTCATATTTCTAAATTTCCCACCAAATCTTAGAGTTGATTGGACACTAAAATGTTAAGTAACTTGCTCAGGGAGACACATCCTGTTTGTCAGAGGCAACTGTTTGTTTGTCTTGAATACAGGTCTTCCTGATGCTAAAGTAATTACTTCACATTGCCATTCATGATGATTTATAAAGTAAAGAATTCACTTGTCAAATGGAAAATTTATAATAATACCAAATAGAACTCATTTTTAAAATCAGGGCAAGAATGAAAAGAGATAGTTTAGTTTTGCCTCTTAATTTTAGGGTGATTATTAAGTTCTTTCTTCTTTTGGCTGTATCTGTGGTTGTTCTCAAAAGAACCCTGATATTCTTAAATCATGTTCTTTTCTATTAGCTATCTTACCAATAGCCACAATGTCGTTAATTCACCCATTCTGATAGAAAGCATACTGCCTTCTACCCTGACATCTCTTTCAGACAAACATTCTCTCTAGAGCAAACATCTAGTTCTCCCTCAATTGCAAATCCCTCCTTAGCTTCTTCTTATATTGAAACATTCTTATGCCACAGTTATTTCTAATCAAGCTTTTCAGATTTATTTTTATTTAAAAAAATTTATTCCTTCTTTACATGTAAAAATAATTTTTAACATTCTTTTAAATTCTCTCTCTTTCTCCCTATCTTTCTCTGTCTGTCTGTCTATCTGTCTGTCTCTCCATCCTCTCTTCCCCTCACTGAGAAGACAAGCAATTTGATATAGGTTATACATGTGCAGTCATGCAAAACACATTTCCATAATAGTCATATTGTCAAAGAAAGCACAGATAAAAAAACGCAGAAAGTCAGACTTACTTATTATAGAAGGCATGCAATTTCCCCCATGATCTAATTTAGGTTAAATATTGATAAACAATTTAACATGGGAATAATAAGCTTAAGTAAATATATTACTTTTTTAATATATTTAAATAAATTTTATTGAAAATTTAAAATATTCTTCAAACCAAGTAACCTTTATGCAAACATGGGACTTGTTAGATAAGAAGTTTGTATATTAATGGCTCATTCCAAATTTGATCACTGACTTGGAGCAAACCTGTACAGTACTTCCTTCAGTACATAAGAAATTGGGCTGGCCTCTACTGTATCTTCAGGTGATTCTATGTTCTAGAAACTGCAATTTACCTCCAAAAGTCTGTCAGCATCCTGATCAAAGGAGTGACCACTAAGGTGTCCCTGGATGAATGAGAAGTGATGTGTCAGCAGAGTACCTGGAACATAATAAGCACTTGAAAAAATACTTTGCTGATTGATTATAATCAGATCAAATTCTGATATCTGATAAAGGAAAAAGATGTCATGTAACAAGAAACATATTTGATTTGGAATTAGAATTCTGTGTTCAAATTCTGGTTTCACTATTTACTGGCTAAATACTGTGACATTTGACCTCTTTTACCTTTAGTTTCTGAAAGGGGGCATGGCCTAGCAGATAAGATAGAATGCTAGACCTGGAATCAATATGATCTTAGCTCTTGACACTTCCAAGCTTTGTGACCTTAGGCAAGCCATGTAGCATTCTCTAAGCCTTAGTTCTCTCTCCTGTAAAAACCATTACCGCAATTTTAAAGTTTTCTCTAAATATCAGTTACTCTGCCCTGTAAAATGGAGGTAATACCTACCTTGCTGGGCTACATTGAGGAATTGCAAGCTGTAAAGTATTTGTTAAACATCATTTTAAAATTTACTCAGTTTACGATTCATTGTTTCAAAGTGTGTGAGCTTCTACCTTCATTTACTTTTGAAAAGTTGTGGCATTCCATTTTTTGAATAATCTTAAAAAATATAAAACAATTTCCACAGTGTGCCTAGATAGACCATGAACCATCAAAATACTTTATAAATTATGTTTTTAAAGTATGTTTTAAAGTAAGGCCAACAAATTCAACTTCTCATTTTATAGGTGAAAAAAATGAGTCATGGCAAGGTTAAGTGGATTACCAGTCATCATATAGGTAGAGGATTTGAACCTAAGTAGGATTTGAACCCAGGTCTTCAGTCTATTTCCCTATATACTAACTAAACTATATTGCCTTTCCAAAAGTGACAGGTGTTAGTTGGTGTGTCCAAATTCACACAGTAAGTAGCAAGGGTAGGATCTGAATTCATGCTTTGTATTCCAAGTTGAATAATAAACATTTTAATTCTAGGCAATGAGAAAAAAATGTAATAAGTTTTTTCCCGCTATACAGACTTCTATTCTACTGATATGAAAACTATATATAGATAAGTAAACATAAAATGTACACAAAACAAAAATTTGGGTCAGGAGTGCTAACTGGATAAAACCTAAAAGATCTTAATAGGGAAAATGGCATATGAACTGAGCCTAGAGACTCTAAGAAACAAGGGATGAAAAAGCTTCACAGGCTTAAATGTGAATCTGTGCATGGGTAGACATAATGGATTTAGAATGGTATGTGCTATTTAAAAAATACAAAAAGTAATTAAATTTCCCCCCTAAAATGCTTTTTAATATTATATACTAGGAACAACAAATATAACAATTGGGTTAGCACATGAGGTGTTTGGGAGGAAGGAATATGAAATCCATCTAGGAAGAAAGTCCAGTCAGACAGAGAAGGGCTTCCTTGACAGTCAGGGGAGTTTGTTTTTCCTACAGTAACAGGAAGCCATCAAAGATTTTTGAGGAGAGATATGACATGGCCAAACCTAAGCTTTAGGAAAGCTGTTATATGGATAGATGGGAAGAGAATAGATTCAAAAAGATCAGTTGGGAGGCCAGTGTATTAGTTCAAATAAGAATTGATGAGGGCTGAAATTAGGTTAGTAACCATTTAAATAGCGAGTTAGGGATGCGAAGGAAGGAAGGAAGGAGGAAAGCAGGAAAGAAGGAAGAAGGGAAGGAAGGAAAGAAAGAAAGGGAAGGAGGGAGGAAGGAAAGGAAGAACAGAGAAAAGGAGAATGGGATCGAGGGAGGGAGGAAAGGAAATCCCTTCCCTCAAGGAACTTAACATTCTGATAGAAGACAACACACAAAATAAACCAAAAGGGGGAGAAGGTTGGAGAATGAATGGAGAATATGTAGACATATTTTTGATGTATAAAGTCAAGGACAGGTCTGGAAAAAGAATAAAAGTAGCGAAGCCATCTTGATCCCTCCACAAAATGGAAACTATAGGAGTAGCTACACCAATGGGAAAAGAGGGTGCAAGCCTTGAAGTAGGATATTGCAAGATTAGTGAACCATAGAGACGATAAGCTGTTCTATGATCAGAAGACACAGGTCAGAAATAGGAACAAAAAAGTTCCCAGATGTGTCAGCAGTAGAAGGGACAGAGTTTTTAAGTCCATAGAAGGTCTGGAACAGGACTAGAAGGTCCTTTCCTTGGAGAGAGTGAAGATGGGACTCTAGGAGGCTTGAGAAGATTTTAAAAAAAAGAAAGAAAAAATTAGTGCCAGACTCAAGAAAAAATAGAATAATTTCCATGTAGCAGTTTTCAAGGTTAGGGAAGACTTGAGCAAGTTTTAGATATTAGGGAAGGAGGACACTGGGGACACAAAATATATAAGTCCTAATAGTAATTGGATATGAGAGTTGAGATCTGATGATGACTGAAATTATGAACTTAGGTAACTAGAAGAATGGTGGTGGTATCAAAAAATATATATAGAATTTGGGTATAAGTATGTTTTGGGTGGGGATTAAAGATAATGATTTATATATGCTCAATATGAGATACTGGAGACAGCTTCTGCAAATAGCTATGGATATAAGCTTTGAGTTCTCAGTAGATTAGGACTGGCTTGATTGACTTGAGAGTTATTTACATAAAGACAATTAAATCTATGAGAGTTGATGAAATTAGTAAGTGAAATGATGTAGGAAAAAACAAGAAGGTCCAAGAGTTGACTTGAACATGAATTACATTTAAACTAAAAAGACTGAAAAGGAAGAGTCAGGAGATAGGAGGAGGATCAGAGAGCAGTAGCAGGAATACGAGAGGAAGACACAGTATCAAGGATCAAAGTTGTCAACCAAATCAAAAATTATGAGAAATCAGAAAGGATGAATATTGAAAATATTCTTTAGTAATTGTTAAATTACTGGTAACTTTAGAGAGTGAAGGTTTAGCTGAGGATTGAAGTTTAGGCAACAGATTGCAATGGGTTGAAAAAAAGTAAGATGAAGAAATGGAGGTTAAAGAATCCAGTGAGACAGCTTTTATTAGGGGGATACATGTACCATACCTTGAACACTCAAATGAGAAAGGGAGTTTGAAGCAAGTTTGAGGGAAACAAAGAAGATAAATTGAGATTGAAGATTAGAGAGAAGAGTCAAACTCCTGAAGATGGTGGAAGGTAATGAGCATAAAGGCATAAATGAAGAGTTGGTTTTGAGAAAGAGAAGAGCTGCATCTTCCTCATAGACTGTTAAAAAGGTCCAGAAAATGGGAGATGATGCTGAAGGGATTTAAAGTACAGAACTAGAGAAAAGAGGAGACCTATAGTTGATATTCTCAGTTGACCTAGCAAAGTGTGAGGTAAAGTCCTTTCCTTGGAGAGAGTGAAGAGGGAACTCTATATATATTATATATAATCTTGAGGAGATTAAAAAAAGAAAAAAATTAGTGCCAGACTCAAGAAAAAAAGAAAAGAATTTCTATGTAGCAATTTTCAAGGTTAGGGAAGAC
>JAJPUD010024897.1:713-18193 GCA_023553655.1 Myrmecobius fasciatus
AAAAATGAGGAAACTGACACTGAGAGGTTAAGTAATTTGTTCAAGACAACATAACTAATAAGAAATAAGATAAGTCAGGAAGATGAGTTCAAATCCAGTGGTCTTCCCAAATATGCCTCTTGATTGCCACTAATATTAATAAATACCAAAATGAGAACTTCTGTATATATAGTAGAAAAAGAATATATAAGAAACTGTGAATCTCTATTATTATTGATTTAATTTGAAAGTTTATTGATGTTTTTTATAAAATTCCTCTATTTTTCCAACCTCAGCAATAGATGCTGATGTGTAAGCTTTAGTTATTGCTTATGTTTATTATGTAATGTGTAATATATGTATATTGGATTGCTTGCCATCTAGGGGAGAGGGTGGAGGGAAGGAGGGGAAAATCTGAAACACAAGACTATTCAAGAGTCAATGTTGAAAAATTATCCATGCATATGTTTTGAAAATAAAAAGCTTTAAAAATGTTTATTATGTAAATTGCAATATAGGAGATCTGTAAGTCAATAAACTAAAGCAGCAAGGCACACTATGAAAGAGACAGGTGCCAGGCAAATTAAAGCATCAGCACCATTTTGACCATTATTTTCTCTGATGAAGAAAGTGTAGGACCTCAAATGCAAGAGCCTTAGGAATAGCAATGCCCGTCAAAGCAGCAGACCAGCATCCCCCCCTCCCCGGCCACCACATTAATCATCAGGGGACAATCTATCATATATAAGTTCCATTCTGATTTTTTTCTATGCAAAAAATAATTAAAGAAAACTGAAAGCTCTATTCTACCCACTACAGCTAGTGAGGAATATAGGGGGAAAAATGCACGCTCTGCCTCATTGTTAGGATGCACGCACACACACACACACACACACACACACACACATCTTATCTTGCTGATTTTTTCTTATAGAAAAATAATATTCAAAACAGTCATATACTATAACTTATTCAGCCACTGTCCAACTTACGGATATCCACTCAGTTTCCAATTCCTTGCAACTACAAAAAGGGTTGTTATAAACATTTTTGCACTTGTAGGTCCTTTCCCCCTTTGTATGATCTCTTTGGGATACAGGGCCAGGAAACACACTTCTGGATCAATGGATATGCACAGTTTGACAGCCCTTTGGGGGTAGCTCCATATTGCTTTCCAAAATGATTGGATCAGTTTACAACTCTACCAATAATGTATCAGTGTCCCAGTTTTCACACGTGTCCTAGTTTTCCCCCATCCCCTCCAACATTCATAACTCTTATCTGTCATTTTTATCAATCTGAGAAGTGTATAGTGTTGCTTCAGAGTTGTCTTAATTTGCATCACTCTGATCAATAGTGATTTAGAGTATTTCATACTGATTCAATAAATCTTATTTTCTTCATTTTATAGATTAGGAAGGTAAAACTCTGGAAGTTTAAAATCACCTATTCAGTTTGTGGTAGTCATATAACAAGATCATTATTCACAAATTCAGTGCTAATCTTTCCATCATATTTTCTTCTTTCTCTCTCTCCATGTGAACTAACTCACTTGTCCAGATTCTACATTTTTGAGTATAATTTGTCTTTAGAGACTAGTCACATAGTTTTTTTCAGATTCATTTTCTTTCTTCCTTACCTGCTGGATGCTTTTTTCAGAAAAAAGTACAATTATAAGAACTATTGCATCAAATTGGTTGAATGAACTCCTGCTACTTGTGTGAATAGAGAGAAGGCAACAGATAAAATAATAAGCAAAGTCCTCCTTTATAGCCCAGATCTCTCTTAATTGCTAGAAACTGTTGTCTTGCAACTGGACAGTCATAAAAGGGTTACCCATACAACTGTCCCTGTGTGGATGAAGTTACAGTGAAACACTGACAGCCTGAGAGCATTTGCTTATCATCACTGAAACCATTGAATAGATACTGAATACCTCCTGCTGTACTTATTCTGTAAGGAAGACAATACCTCCTTCCATAAAGCATTCTTTCATTCTTTCTACTTCTGACCCAGATCATTCTCTGGATGAGAGCTCTTCTGGTAGATGCATTCAAAATAGATATCAAGGTGAAGACCAGAGAAAATAATTTTAAAGAAACTTTAAACTATGCTTATTAGAATGAAATTGGAATGCCAGAAAACTATCATCAACATATATATATATATATATACACATATATATGTATATGTAAATATACATATATATATGTTCATTTATCTCTTAATATCTATGGTCACTATGATAACGGGTAGGGAAACATTATATTTATGTGATTTTCTGTTTACAAAGAAAGTGTCATACTGTGAACAGATCCAACCATTCTGGAGAGCAATTTGGAACTATGCTCAAAAAGTTATCAAACTGTGCATACCCTTTGACCCAGCAGTGTTTCTATTGGGCTTATGTCACAAAGAGATCTTAGAGGAGGGAAAGGGCCCCTCATGTGCAAGAATGTTTGTGGCAGCCCTTTTTGTAGTGGCTAGAAACTGGAAACTGAATGGATGCCCATCAATTGGAGAATGGCTAAATAAACTATGGTATATGAATGTCATGGAATATTATTCTTCTGTAAGAAACGACCAGCAGGATGATTTCAGAGAGGCCTGGAGAGACTTGCATGAACTGATGCTGAGTGAAATGAGCAGAACCAGAAGACCATTATACACAGCAACAACAAGACTATACAGTGATCAATTCTGATGATCATGGCTCTCTTCAACAATGAAATGCTTCAAACCAATTCCAATTGTTCAGTAAAGAAAGCCATATACACCCAGAGAGAGGGATGTGAAATGTGGACCACAACATAACATTTTCATGCTTTCTATTGATGTTTGCTTGCATTGTGTTTCCTTTCTCTGATTTTCTTTCTTGTAGATACGATTTTTCTTGCACAAAAATGATGTGTGGAAATATGTATACATATATTCGATTTGTCAAGTATTTTAACATAATTAACATGTAGTGGATTTCCTGTCATCTAGGGGAGGGGTGGAGAGTAGGGAGGAAAAATTTGTAACAGAAAGCTTTGTAAGGGTCAATGTTGAAGAATTACCCATACATATGTTTTGCAAATAAAAAGCTTTAATAAAAATAAAAAAGAAAGTGTCATTACATATATTATCTCATTTATGGGCTCAAAGATACCCTGTGAGAAGTGTATAGAATGTAATTTGTTTTTTTCCTAGTTCTGGGTCATTTTATATTAGGAGGCAACTAAGTCTAGTAAGGTGGATGGTAAGTATAGCAGTGCTCCTTTGGATAAAATATAAACTCTTTGAGGGTTAGATTGTTTCATTTTTATAGTTTTATCTCTAGTGTATAGTGCAGTTACTAATCTATAGTAGATAATAAATGTATAATGATTGATTCTCTCTCCAAAGAGAATCAGTTCAGTAGTTGGACCCTGATATATCCTACCCTACAGTCAGGGGCTCATTACTGCCTAGAATATTTCATCCTCATATCTGAAATCAAATCTGAGTGTTTTCCACAGCAGGTATTAGTTAAGAGAATGCCAACCTTATGAATCAAACCTATAATAGAACCTGAAAGCAGTCTCATTCCTCAAGCCTACAAAATGTCTAATTTTCTAATGATATTTAGAAATTAAAGATTAAAATTTAAATGTATGATCTAGAATAACTCTTCCTTTTAACTGTCTTTAAGAAAACATACAGAGTATAAAAGTAATAAATGAAATATAAAGCAAAAGAAAGCATGTATATATATGTAAAATCCTTATGTTTTTGGGTGTACATATTTTGGTAGACCTATAAAATGTATGAAAGGTACTTCCTATTTTTATGTGGACATTTTATTTATTGAAAGGGGGCAGAAAAAGGACATTTATTTGAGAAATATAGAAAAACAGCTTGAGGAGAAACATAGCTCTGAGTGAATCTGAGAGAAAGCACCCCCTAGTTGACTTGACTTGACTTGTAGACAAAAGTAAGAATAATAAGGGGCAAAAATATCTGCAACACATTGTTTCCCAGTAGCTAATTTATATAGGAGTGTTTTTAGGACAAAAGTTAATGCTGAGAAATTCTGTTATCAAAGCATTTCAGAAGCCCTGAAAATCTACATTTGGAATGGACAGTTCCCTAAGGACACTAAGAGCACCAAAATCTGTTGTCCAAAGTTGTGAGTTACCTGGGCCTTTGAGATTCTTTTCTCATGTCCCTCACTGCAAAATTCTCTAAGTTTGTTCCCATCACTAATGGGCACATTGGAAGGAAAGTATCAAAGATGAATTATAATTATGTCTGCTTTTGTCTTCTTGCTTAATAAATATTTTATGATCAAAAGTTAATGGTGTCATTTTGACTGACTTGTTTAAATAAGCAGCACACCAAAAGGGTCTCAGGAGCTGCAGTTATGATTATAGCAAACATATATCTTCTGCTCACAACAGAGTTACTTTTAGAACTATGGGAATGAGGTGCAGAAAAATAGTCACCCCTTAGGGCAACCACTTCAACCAGCCAGTGTTAGCATTTATGCATTGCACATCTAATTAAGGTCCCCTTTTAAAATTTAACCATGTTTCTAAAGAAGCTGAATATTTTTGCTGAATGTGTGAGTCTTATATTTCAGTGACTTGATAACAATATTTTAAAACTATTTTCTATTTTTTAAGGCAGTGGGGATTGGACTCCAGACTGTTCACCTATCAGAAAAACAGACTTCTATTAGGAGAAAATCAAATTAAGAGAAATAAACTACAATGATCCAGATGATATCAATCTATTTATTCTTTATTTTGAAAATCATAATGTAACAGTATTCTTAGATACTAACCTTTCTTTCCCCGCCCACTGGAATCCTATCATTTTCCTCCTTCTTTCTTTTCTCCTTTTACTCCTTGAAATTGTTTGTGATACATCGGCAATCTTTCTTCAAAAGCAAAACAAAACAGCTGCAGCTGCATGGTGTTTGTTTCACATACCTTCTGGTGAATTTCTCAACACAAATGTCCATTTTACACTTCAGTCCTGAAAACCTATAGGGGGAATTTCCTGCTTCCTTCTGCCCTACTTGGGGACAACATTACTATGTAAGTATATGTCTGCCTTCATTACATGCATACCTATGTTTAAATAACATCAAGTGATTAAAGAGGCAACTTTCTGGGGATCCTTAGATAGACCAATCTTTTTGACAAGGGGATAGATAAGTCAGTACACATTAAAGTCAGTCATTTGCTACAAGGGAAAACAACTAACATCTTTTTTGCATCATTGCATATCAACAATGCAATTAGGGCAAACTTCTTGGAGAATTATATTGAGATGATAATTAAAGAATTGTATTGTGAATTTTAATGTGATAGTAAAGAAATAAATTATTTGGCATTGCTCTGTTCTCAGAACTTCCAGAGAATGCATTATTTATCACTTACTGAGAGAAGACCTTTAATTTCAAAACAGCCAGTATCCTCATAATCTGGGGCTAGGGAGTTGGCAAGATGCAACTTGCCAAAATTTCAAACAGCTGTGAGCCCTATGCTATTAAATCCTGTTCTCTTGCTGGATGGGAAGAGATAGGAAATTCAGGTTCTTTAATTCCGAGTAATTTTTCTCATAACCCTGTAGGTTATTGCATTGGTCAATTAGGGATCAATCATTCCAATCCCTTATCTCCAAGCTAGTCAGTATCTTCTCCACCTGAAACATGTGATTTTCTAGTCTCCTCTTAAAGATACCTAGGAGAGAAGTACACCCTGAGAAAAGTGTTGCAGTGTTAAATAACTTTTAAATAATATATTTGAAATATATTAGAATATATAAAAACATGAAACAAAATTCTAGTGGCATGATCTTAGCTCTGATACTTTTGGTTTTCCAATTTTTCCAGTTTCTTGCCTATCTATTAGTCACTATCAGTTTTAAGTACAATAATTATGAATTCTGATAACTAATTAATTGATAATGCCATAACATCAACATTTTGGAAAGATTTTCCTCTCATATCAGAGTTACCCATAGGACCCTGAGAGTGATATGTAGAAGTATAATCATTCCTTAGGGAAATTACCTCAACCAACAAGTGTTGATACAAATTGACTAAAGAAGGCAGCTCCAGCTTAGGGAAAGATGAAAAATTGGGGATTAGTATCCACATGCTCCTGCTCCATGTATATTTAAATATTGTGTATTTAAGGTCCATGTTTTTTTAAAAAAGAATTGCTCATATAGGGCTAAAAAGTTAGTCTAATATTTGTCTTCTTCTGTCCCATCTTTCTTCCATGTTATCTCTAGTATGGATCCATAGGCCAGTGGTTCTCAAAAGGTTCAAATTTCTACTGTGCAGGGTGTCTCGGGGAAAGAAAGAAAAAAAAGTAAGGGACTGAGGGAAGGAAAGGAGAGAGAGAAGTCCTAAAGCATATATTGTGGGCTCTGGAAGCCTATTGCCTGGAAACTCTTCTCTGTTACCAACTTAAACACATGATGTGCTATGAGTCCTAATGACAAAAATTAGTATACCCTAAGGTATACTTCCCTATTAAAAGCCAATGATCAAGTATAGATTGAAACAAAAAATTATTTTTTCTAGACTAACAATATTTAAGGAGGCAAGTAGATATAATTCTAATCTGGTACCCTTTCTTTAAAGAGAGGAGAGTGATGAGTGTTGAGTGTTAATTTCCTGCTATACCTCCGGCTAAGAGAGAGTAAAAAAGAGAAAAAATCCTGTCATCCTAGAAAGATGGATGGAAGAGACTAGAAATAACTATTCATTCCTTCTTTGGGGGGTTTTCTTAGCAAAGATACTTGAGTGGTTTGCCATATCCTTCTCCAACTCATTTTACACATTTGATGATGAAATTGCAGCAAACAAGGGTTAAGTAACTTGTCTAGGGTCACACAGCTAGTAAGTATCTGAGGATGTATTTGATCTCATGAAACTGAATCTTCTTGATTCCAAGTTCATTGCTCTATGCATTGTGAGACCTACAAATCAATTAAAACATTTGTTGACTGTTATGTACAAAGCAATTTGCCACTGCTCTCAAACATGTATTTGGGGAATATGCATGTAGAGGTATTCATATTACAGCTTAAAACATACTATAAGTAGGTGTTCCCCGAACTCAATTTTTATCTCCCACCACCATTCATTTGCCAATCTGCCACCTATTTCTGAAATGTGGCAGCTCTTCATCTCTGGTGATTAGGATTTCAGATGCTGCACTCTCCGTGAAAATATCTCTAATTGTCCCAATTCATTAGATCACAAACTCATTGACATAGATCTGGAATGGAATGTTGAGGTCATCTAGCCCAAACCCGTCATTTCACACAGGAAGAAAATGCTTTCAGAATAAATCCAATATTATTTTATACCACATTGTATTGCCTTACTCATAACAATAAATCATTTGCTTTACTTTCTATGAAGTCACTCATACTTGTGCTCTCCTCCAATGAACTGAGCAGCTTGCAGTCCAATAGGGAGCTGAGATCATGAGATCACGATTTCTTTACATAAATAGATCTAAACCTAGAGATTTGAGGAAATGAAATGAAAAGGTTCCCAGTTTTAAAGTACCAGTTACTATTATTATTTTGTAAAGAACACTGCCTCTGTTATAAATTTGATCAAATCACACCACTTTTTCTGAATATGTCATTTATCAATAGGAGAACAAAAAATGATAAAAGATAAAAACAAATTTAATATCTTAAAAATGAACTGTATTAGTTTACCACTTATTTTGCCTCTATTGCTCATTAAAACTAACAAAACTATCCTTTTCCTCCCTACACATTTAGAGAGGGAAAGATTCCATGTGTTAATGCTACCAATATATAGCATACCAATAATGGATATCTGTATACAATATAGTGACTCAGTTAAGTTTAATGGTTGTTTTTTTTCTCATGATAATAGTCAAAAACGTGTTATTTAAATATGTTTTATCATCATTTTACAGATAAGAAAATTGAGACTCAGGGAAACTGTGAAGTAGCCAAAATTATATATGGCTAGGAAGTAATGGAAGCAGGTCTTTTGATCCTGCATCAGTGCTCTTCCTACTTTATTTTCCTAGGAATTAGATCACTGGTTAAGTATAGTTTCATTCAGTGTTCAAAGTAACATCCCTCTGGTTATCACCCATAGATAGACCACCATGACTACTTCATTGAGGAGGCTGAACATTATGAAGTTTATTAATCAGTTTCAAAATTGATTATGATAGGTGATGTGAATTTGAGGACCTTACCTTTGGTAAATTCTAGGGTATGATATGAAAATTTTAATTAATTTATATTATCTCACAATAAATAAAACTATCTTTTCTCCTATTCTACTTCCTGAGTCTTTTTTTATCTTTCCTTAAAATCTTCAGTTTTTTAATTACTTTAGGATTATATAATCATCATAGATTTTCTTTGTTCGTAAATTGCTCACCTAGTCTTCCAGATTTCATTTTCTTCAGTAGCATTTCCATTACCTCATTGAGTTCTCAAGTGGTCCAAATGTGGTGACTTTTATTACTAATGAGGAAGAGAGGGTGCTCTAGACATGCTGGTGCAGTCATTCCAATTCACATCTATTTGTTGCCCTCATTCTAGTTTTACTTATATTCTTATTGGAATGAAATGGCTTATTTGAATGCCATGCCAGGCTTTTTGCAATTTCATTTTCCACTTCAATGTCTTTCACTATTATGAAGGAAGACTGCTGATAACCTTTTGTCATGTTTCCTTATAACATTTTGCAAATAAACTTGTATTCTTAACATCTTTCCCTTGACTGCAATATCTCTCCACTTGGCAGTAAATTTTAGTGTGTGCTGGCTGAGGTAGTTTCTTGGGGTTTTTTGGCCTCCTCACTGTAGTAGTTCTTAGCACTTAAACATCTGTTTTTAAAAAAGCCAGTAATCAAAGTCAATATCTTCACTGTTATCTGCTTCTCATTTTTCAAACTTAAAAGTAAATTTCAATAAATTGCTTTGGAGCCTCTATAATCACGTCATATTTTTTTTAAAATCTTTATCCTTTCTTCTAATTTGGCATTATTTCTTACTTTTTACTTTAACTGTTTGATGATCTAATTATATATTATACATAGTTAATTCTGAAAAGACTCTCATATGACTAACAAATCTATAAAAATTAATCTTGTTTTTTGTTGTTTTATTTAGTGTTTGCCTAAATGCCTTCTGACTTTCTTTTTGAAGAAAACATTCATGATATATAGGACTTCTGTATAATAAAAACAGTTTTAGCACCTTTCATATCTTAATCTTGTGCTACATTTCCCAAGTTTTTCTGCTTATCTCCATTTTGAAGATGCCAAACATTAAATTATGTTAACTTAGTTCATAAGCTCTTGTTAAGTCCTTTATAGAATTTCTCTACTGATTCATTATCCTTTATAACATTTCAGCCTTGTGAATGAAGTAGTCATTATGGTGTATCTATAGATTCTGGGTCTGATTGATAACTTTTTTCATGATGATTCCTTCTATAAACAAGGTTATTAGAGGCAAGATAAACAAGTATTCCATGAACTCATATTTTTTCGTTTCCTTAAGACTAACACAACCAGAAAAACCAGTCACCTAATCTTCTGAGGAAAACCTATGAGCCATTCTTTTTTATTAGTTGCAATTTATTTATGTCTTCCATTTTTATCTACAATGAAAAGATAAATAGTTGTGGTTTAATTCCTCTAGGAGTGTGTCAGTAACCAATAAGTTATTAGATGAACCTACATCTAGAACAGTAATCAATTTTTGTAGATTCTCTAAAATATGTGATTCTTGGGATCTATCACCCTCTCTTTTTGTTCCCATTTATTGTCATGGTAGAAGTAGTGGAGGCAGTGTAAGAAGGACATTTTATATTTTTATCAAATTTTGGATGACTATGGTCAAATAATTCCTCATTTATAGTCAATCTCCTGATTTTGCTTAGCTTCTCTTTATTTATTTTGGCTGGTCTTCCAATAGTGAGTAGAGGTTATCGCTGAGACAATAGTAAAATCTTTCCAAATGTCCAAGTTTGTGACTTTGAACATAGATGTACTCTATGAGCCAATACTGGGATAAGTCTAAATTTTGAATGAAACTCTATGTTCTTCAGTTTTAAATATATCAATTTTAAGAAAAAATTTCTATTTAGTTTCTAATTTAAGAAGCATTCATGTTATTATGAATGAAAGTAATCACTAGTTATCAGGTATAATTATTATGATATAACAATGTTATATTTTGATACATGGTGCTTAATTTTTAATAAATAACTAAAGTTACTAATTCATGTTTTAATACAAAATTATTGTATTAAGTATAAATTATACTCAATCATTATTGATGCCATTTCAATAGTTATTAAAATCTACTTCCTGGTATTTGGCAAGGAGTTAGTATGTATCCATTACTAGAAGTTTGATCCTTAGCATACATCTTAAATAATCAATTGGCATTTATAACAGAATCTTGTTGGAGAGTACTTAATGTTAAGTTAAAATTAATTACTACTAAATTACATTGGAATTTCTTTAAGCGTATCTATTACCTCCAAATGAATACCAGCTAAATACATTATAATTCCAAAGGAATTGACTATTCATTATAACTTTGAACTATTATCCTATTAACATTAAATGAAAAGTGCAATTTGGGAAGTTCAATTAAAAGAATGAATGTTTTTTTAGCCCCAGTGTTTTGTATGATTTCACCTAAATCAAGATGGCAGCTAATTCTGAAGTCTTTGTCTCCTTTTAGTAAGTTTTCTAAAATTTGTTTTCATCTCTGTAACCAAATATAAGTGAATCAAGCACTTTGGAAAATTTTATTAATCCATGATACCTTTTCCACAATAATGCAATTAGGAAGATTTAATTATCCAAACAATCTCTTCCAGCTGGTTTTTTGTTTGTTTGTTTGTTTCTACATATTATAAGCTATAATGTAAATTAGATAATCATTTGTTAAATGCCTATTATGTATGTTGTATTATAAATTATAGCAAACTTACTTATTGAAGCCCAAAAAGAAATACACTGAACACAAGAACCACAGGGAAAAGTAGAATGTATGTATATAGTGTGTATGTGTTTGTGTTATCAATTTTTATAAACACCTACAAGGAATTTAGGCAAACACTAAACAAAATAACAAAAAAAGATTAATTTTGAGCGGCAGCGGCGGCAGCGGCGGCGGCGGTGGCAGCAGCGGTAGTAGTAGCACAGGCAGCGGCGGCCCCGCGCAGCCCAGCCTGGCTCGGCCTAGCCCCGTATAGCCGCCGCCCCCACCTGGTCCAGAGGCCCGCATCGTCCCAGCTCGGAGCAAGCAGTAGCAGCGGCGGCGGTGGCGGCCGCCCGGGCAGGGCCCGCACGCATGCAGCAGGCAGGCGGGCAGCGGCAGCAAGAGCAGCCCGAACCCGGAGCGGCGGTGAATAAAAGCTCTTCAAGTCTACAATAAAAAATGGCCTCCAATAAAACTACATTGCGAAAGATGGGCAAGAAGCAGAATGGCAAGTGTAAGAAAGTGGAGGAAGCAGAACCAGAGGAGTTTGTGGTGGAAAAAGTGTTGGACCGGCGAGTGGTGAATGGGAAGGTGGAATATTTCTTGAAGTGGAAAGGCTTTACAGATGCCGACCACACGTGGGAGCCCGAGGAAAACCTCGATTGTCCAGAGTTAATTGAAGCCTTTCTGAACTCTCAAAAGGCTGGTAAAGAAAAAGATGGAGCAAAGAGAAAGTCGTTGTCCGACAGTGAGTCGGATGACAGCAAGTCAAAGAAGAAGCGTGAGTCTGCTGACAAGCCTCGGGGCTTCGCGTGGGGCCTGGATCCAGAGCGAATCATTGGTGCTACAGACAGCAGTGGAGAGCTAATGTTTCTCATGAAGTGGAAAGATTCTGATGAGGCCGACTTGGTGCTGGCCAAAGAAGCAAATATGAAATGTCCTCAGATAGTCATCGCCTTCTATGAGGAACGACTGACCTGGCACTCTTGTCCTGAAGATGAAGCACAATAATCATTTGTGTTGCTTTTTAAATATAGATATACATATACAAAGTGCATATATGTATATGTGTATCTATTCTGAACTTTGGATCTCAATTGCATTCTTTGATTTGTTAGCAGTGTGAGCACCATCTACATCTAATGAGAACTGAGTTGGGTAGGTTTTAAAGTAGGTTTTTGTTTTTGTTTGGTTTGTTTTTTGTTTGGGCTGGTTTTTATTTTGCATCAACAGCACTGGTAACTGAACAAGTAAATACAAGCTTTCTGCATTTACTTAACATTTATCACAGAAGAGAGCATTTGATACTATGGAATTATTAACTTCCTCCACAGTAGTGAAAAACTTTTATAAATACTGATTAATAACTTCTGTAGTCACTACTCTGACTCCTAAGAAATGTTTAGCCCCCATGTATGCCTAAGGTTAGCTGTCTGAGAAAGTGTTGTGTTCGTGTAGATTTGACATTCACTTGAAAACCCAACTTCTTCAAAGTTATATTCTACACCTAGAGGTAAATTCATTGAAAGGTTGCTTCCAGCAGTCATTCCCATTGCTTGGTTTTGAGGAGCCTGAGAACCGGGCTGCCTTTGCTTTTCTAAACACTTAAGTCTTTGAACAGAAGAGAATGATTTTATATCACTTGCAGTCTTGCTGGAGTGTTTGTGGTGGTGCTCAATGTCTGGGCCCCGTTAAGGTGGCCTCATGAGTTATCTTCCCTGGGGACACAGAGGCAGCCCCAGACAGACAGGGCACGACAACTCCACGGCCACCCAAAGCCTTGTTGGTCATTTCTGGGGGGGGGCACGTGCTGGGGGTCTGACATCTCGGTTTTTTATGCGGCCCAGCCCCAGCTGGGTAAATGCTGCCGGAACATGTTTGAACATTTACCTACATTGTTGAAGTAGAACCATTTTGGCCTTGATTTTCAGAGAGAAAAAATTGGACTTCTTGCTTCAGAAAGTTGGGCTGCCCCATCTTGTTTTACTAAGCAAAGGGTCCTCTTAATCATGTAGTAACATCCCCATCTGCTGGAACTGAAATATTCTGCCCAAAGGGCAGGCATTTGGGGGGGTTGTGTTTTTCTAACTATGGGCATAAATGGGGAAGTGAACATACCCATGTTATGTAGTCTTCTATCCTTGATGTGCATGTTTTTCCTTCTTTATCCCAACCATCCCTTCAATGTAGGACCAGCCTTTTGAGCATTTGGGTCACTTGGCTCCACAGGAGTCAGGGAAAAAATAACTTTGTAGTCATTGGAATGTTATACAACTGTATATTGTTTACTTTATTGTAAATACTGGTGAACAGTGGTCAATAAATAGTTTTATATTCTTCCTTTAAAAAAAAAGATTAATTTTTATAGATGTGTTAGTCATATGAGAGTCTTTTCAGAATTAACTATCTATGTATAATATATAATTAGATCATCAAACGGTTAAAGTAAAAAGTTTCGTATATATACATATACCCATATGTATGCATACACACATATATATTCTTCTGTTCACATGTATATAAATATATTTACTTATTACATATGATAGTATAATTACTTGTACTACTATAGTAAATAACATAATATATATAATATTGATGCATATATAATTATATACCATTTAATATATACTACAAAAACATGTTATATATACTATACTGTTATATATGACATTTTATCTATTTAATGTGTACTATATGTAACATGTAAGTAGATACAAGATATTATTACATGCTATATTATATAATAGTACATATATACTATCACATATACATATATCATTGTCTTCATATAGAGAGAGACATGCATTCATACGTATATTTTTAAACATAATTTTATGTATAGATAACAGGCCTTTTTATTATGGGAAGCCAAAAGGTTAGTGTCTCTCAGGGTCACCACTGAGTTTTTCTGTTGTATCTGTAGGAAAGCCTCCAAAAAATCACATGTCATTCTGTTTATCATATGCCAAAGAAATGCCAGAATCCCCACCCCCAGTGTCACCTTCCAGTTCTTATCACCTCATATTGGTACAATTGCAATTGCTTCCTAACTTATATCCTTTCCTTTCCTGAAGATAGTCTTCACTGTCTGCAGTTCTATTCTCCATTTTTTTTTATTAAGACCAGATCCATCTACTAAAATTCCAGTTTTATAATAGCATTTAAAAGTTACATGCAAGGACTTTAGTTTAAATTTCTAATCCTGATATTCCAAGCATCTCACAATTTGAGTTTTTCTTATTTCTCCTCATCCTGAGCCCACTATAAGACAATTAAGCAGTATCCTCTCCGTAGCCTTACTCCTTTCACATGCAGCCCATACTTACTCTTGTTTCTATGAGTTTTGTATATGCTGGTCTTTCTGTCTCCAAAACTCTTGTCCTTCTCACACCTTGCCACAAATCCAGACAGGATGAGTAGAATTTATTGAAAAAGGTATTGAAACTGAGAACTGAGTTTCTGTTCCAGCTTGGCTGCTTGCTACCTATATAGTCTTGGATAAATAATATAATCTCTCTGTTTCTTCATTTGTAAAAATAGTGTTTAAATTACCTGATTTCTAAAATCCCAACTGCTCTTAATGTCCTGCTATTTTTTTTTGAGACTATGTGAAAATCCCACCTTGTTCATGAAATTGGTCCTGAATATTCTATTTGTCAGTCAATAAACATCTATTAAATACCTACTATGTGCCATGTATTGTATTAAGTTTCATGAATACAAATATGATGAGGAAAAATGGTCCCTGCCCTTAAGGAGTTTAGAACTTAAGGAGAAAAACAAGGTACAAAAGGGAATGGCAAAGGCAGGGGGAATGAGTAGGAAAAAGAACCCAGAGTTCAAAAGGAGTGTAGCTGGGTGGGGAATGAAGAGGTGATTAGCTTGGGTGCCCTCTTTAAATGGAAAATTTGAGAGGAGCTCTTCACATCATTCTCCAACCAGAAGGGTCCAAGGGTAAAAGGTACTATGAAGACATTGAGTACCAAGACTGATGCAATCTTGCTGGATTATGAGGCCTCTGTTGATGAGGTACGTGATGCAGAAATTCAAAAGCTAAGTGTAGCTAAGTGAGAAATATCTTGACTTTCATTAAATGTCTATAGCAGTAATAATCTGTAGCATATAGTTTTGCACAAATTACTGCTTTATGCTATTTTACACATATTCAAAAGGCTGTTCTACAGCATAGTCATAGAATTAAATGTTCTAGTTTGTTGAAACTTGCTGTATTTATCTCAAATACATTAATTACTTCAAAGAATTAGATTGTCATAAATATACTTAACATTAAAATATGCTTTATATATAATTTCATCCCTCTATAAGAAATCATAAAGCACTTCAGTATCTTCTAACAAAATGTGTGCCTTTACTCAAATGATTCTTGTACTGCAATCTCACCTTTATAATCACATTAATTAGACAACATTAATAATCAACATGGAAGAATAACCACATGCTTTTTACTATTATAGTATTATTATCGATTTTTATAAACACCTACAATAATATCCCATCCAGGCCCCATTACACAGGTAATAATAACCATTCATTTAATTAATACTGAAGCACAGTGAAAATTCAATATGAGTACTTATAACTTCCACATTAATATCAAATGGATTCATTAGAATTAATACTACAATAAATATCAAATGAATTAGTAATGATTAGGCCATTATTTTAAAGCATTCTTACTTGTACTCCTGTATTTGCTTTAATCACCATTACTCTAAATAGCAATTAACAAAAGCTAATCCAGACATATTTATCTGAGCACTATGAGGATGTGTAAAAGCCACTCACTGCAGTGGCTACATATTTCAAGCATAACTTTTCTTCAGCATATTTAACAGAAACGAGTCCAAATTAACTGTTCCTGTCCTTCATTCCCAACTTATCCCATCAATTACATTTCATCCCAACCTTTTCTGTCTCTCATTATCAGAAGCACATCCACTACTTCAGCTTCTTACTGGCATTACTCCCCCTACCTATAATTCTGTTCTCTTTTTTCCTAATCAGGAAAACAAAGAAATAAAGATAAGATAAGGTACTTTGCTAGGCTAAGGGGATATCTCTGTGGGGCTAAAAATCTTCCTCTTAACATTATTTCTGAATTAACTTTATAAAATCACTTTTAGACCATAAAACTGAAAATAGATTCTTTTTTTGTTATTATCTACATGGGATCATAGATACGGAATTGAAAAATACACTCATACACCCCAACCCCTAATAAAATAGAGAAAGAGGAGATCAATGCAAATATAAAAGCTAGAAAAGGAAAAAATTAAAAACCCCGAATTAAATACCAAATTAGAAATTCTGAAACACAAAGGAGAGATTAATAAAAGTGAAACTAAGAAAGCTATTGAACTACTAAATAAAGCTAAGAATTGGTTTTTATGAAAAATGAATGAAATAGATAGACCTTTGATTAATTTGTTCAGGAAAGGTAAAGAAAAATACCAAATCATTGGCATCAAAAATGAAAAGGGTAAACTTACCACCAATGGAAAAGAAATTAAAGCAATAATTAGGGATCTATTTTGCCCAATTGTGTGGCAGCAAGTCTAACAATCTAACTGAAATGGATGAATATTTAGAAAAAATATAAATTGCCTAGGTAAACAGAAGAAAAAATAAGTTATTTAAATAGTCCCATTTTAGAAAAAGAAATTGAACAAGTCATAAATGAACTCCCTAAGAAAAAATCTCCAGGACCAGATGGATTCACAAGTAAATTATACCAAATATTTAAAGAACAATTAATTCCAATACTATGTAAACTATTTGGAAAAATAGGTAAAGAAGGAGTACTGTCAAATTCCTTCTATGATACAAATTTGGCACTGATACCTATACTATGAAGAACCAAAACAGAGAAACAATATTACAATCCAATCTCCCTAAAGAATATTGATGGGGGGGAGGAGGCGGAGCCAAGATGGCGACCTGCAGACAGCTTTCTCTGTGAACTCCTTTGGGACCTTCCCTCAAACCCAGACAAAGTGAGCCTTCGAACTGGTTTTTGAGTGAGGGCCCTGCCAAACATTTGGACTATAACGCACTTCTATCAAAAATCTACCTTGAAAGAACTCCGGAGAAGGTTAGCCTCAGGGGAAATCGGCCACTGGTCGCGATCAGACTCCAGCCGGGGCAGAAGTTAGGGCTGCTATAGAGGGCCGGATTTGAGGCACCCAGGAAGCCCCTGGGAGATGCCTGGGCCACTTTGCTCTGCTTGCGGGCAGGTGCTTTGGCAGATCTGCCTTTGGTAAAGGGTGGATCAAGAGAAGCTGAAAACGTGGTCCTAGTGCGAATCTAGCCAGACCAGCCTCAGACCTGAAGTCAACTCGGCAAACTGCCCCAGGGCAAATACAAATTGTTGCAGTTTTCTCTGCTTTTGACCAATATCCCAACTTTAAATCATGAGCAAGAAGCAGAAGAGAGCTCTCACCATAGAAAGCTTTTACAGAGAAAAAAATAGAACAGTCCCCAGATCCTGAC